>JALIRH010000037.1:2741427-2983676 GCA_023055505.1 Callipepla californica brunnescens
AGGAAAGAAGCAGGAGGCAAATTTCCAGCACTGCATCCCTGAACCCATCTTGTTATGGAGTGTGGGATCCGTTTGGATTAAAGTTATTGCAAACACAAATCTTTTTCCTGAATTACTGTTCGGTTAACAGAGGAAAAATTATCTGCTTGCCTAAAAGTGTGTCCCTTCAAAGAGGTTTGCCTTCCTGATCCCTTCGCTCCATCAGCAGTGGGTTTGTTCATCCACCCAATGATCCAGTAGGAGTAAATAACTCTGGAGCATGACATATATTTAAGTATTATTTTTAAACGTTTTAAATTCTTGGGAGTTCTGCTGCTGGATGTGAATGAGAACAATCTGTTTTCTGTATGGGCATCACAGTGGTTGCTCTGGGCTCTCTCGTGTCCATGGGGAGGTATAGCTGCTCCCAAGCACCGCGCATCGCCTTGGCCTCCTGCATCCCTCTTGCCCACAGGTCCCTGCAGCTCAATTTTTCTCTCAGTATCTGCAATCCTGTTTCCCAACAAAGAACCTTAATGGCACTCGCTCATTCTTTTTGCATTTCTCATGGTTGAAGAGAGCCCTGCTGGCCATAACCACACAGCAGCCTCCTGCACCACGGCTGTCATTTGGTGATTCATCCTGTTATTGAGGGGATGGAGATGTCTGTTGCTTAATTTTAATTAGCTGGAATGTAAAATGGACTGGATGTTCTTTGAGAATTGATGGAGTCAAGCTCAGACTCAGAGTGGGGAGTAGACATCAAGGGTGGGCTCCATGCTGGGAAAGCACCCCAATGGATGTGGTTTTCCCCATTTCTCATTGAGCAAAGAGCTGTCAGCCTCTGGATCCACCTCCAGGGGAATCTGGGGAGGACAAACCAAGATGGAGTGGTGTGGAGGTACCAACATGCACTGCTGGTGGAGCTGGTAGAGCATTTCTCCATCCCTGTAAGACAAGTGGATGAACCCAGTGCTGTTCGTGTTTGCCTGCATGCTTTCAGCTTACCAGGTGACCCTTGTTGCAGTGTGCTTCTTCCCCTATGGAGTTTGCCTCCTTTCCAGTGGGGAATCCCTAGTGATCCCTGGTTTAAGCAGCATTACCTCCCCATTTGCCTTTTGCTTCACGTTCCCACTTTGCAGACTCTTTAACGGGTCGGCTAGGACACAGGGCAACGATCAAAAAATGTTAGTTTTTCAGCTCCCAAAGCAATGCACCGCAGTACTGCAGGAGGTGCCAGCGGATGGATGATGGAACAGGTATCACCCCAAAGGAAGCATCAGATGAAATCAAAGCTTTGGGCTTTTTTTGTTTTATGGGCTTTCCTGGAAATTCCTGGGCTGCTGGAAATGCTTTCCTTCACCGTCCTTAAGATCTTAAAGATCTCTTAAGATCTAAAACGTACTTTTTTTTCTCTGACAGCCAAGCAGGGAAATAACCCAAGTGGCACCTTGCTTGCAGCATTATCCTAATTTAAGCCAGAACGCAGACCTGTGCCACTCTTTTTGGGCACATCCAGCATGTCCCATGGTCAGAGCCAGTGCGAGAAATCATGAGACAGACACAGCTGACAGCAAAGTTAGCAAAGATCCCACTGCTTTGTCAGCTGGCACTACTGCATCTCATCCTCTGCCATCTGTTGCTCAGGTTGAGAAGTTAAGGCGACGGCCCCTCTGGCACAGAAAGACCTTTGGGGATGGTGGTGGCTTTAACGTGTGTATTTTGCAGGTGGTTGGCCTGGTGATGGCATGGCTGTATTGGCAAAAACTCAACGAAATTTACTCCCAGCTGGACACCGTGGACTTCAGGATGCTGAAGGTGCACGATTTCAGCTTCGGGGCGGTGGATCTGAGTGGTGCAGGCTGGTGCTGGTGCTTGCCCAGAGAAGGAGGCTACATTCCCGTCAGTGCCGTGGAGGAGGAAGAGGAGGAAGGCATGTCTGCCACAGCCAAGAGTGAGGAGGTGGAGGACTGAAAGCAGTGGTGGAAAAAGAAGCTTTGAGAAAAGCTCTCAGTGAGGCAGCTGGTGCTGAATGTGAAAATATTTCAATCCGTTTTCTCAGGTTCAGGAGATACCTTAGGGAGCGCTGGGAGGCTGTGACAGTGCAATGCACTGAGTGGGTACGTGAGCTCCCAAGGGTCTTTTTTACTACCTTGCTGACTTGAAGCATTTGTACATCTTATTTTTTTTAATTTTTACACAATAAATGTGACTTTGGTTCTATTTTGCAAAGTCACTGGCACTTGCTGTTTGCTGGTTGAGTTGCTGGGGAGGGAGAAGCATCACCAGTGCACGTTGGGGTATCTTTCTGTTCACATTTAGCCCAGCTTCCTTAAGAGTAGAGCTCCAGAGAGACCTTACGGCTCTCTACAACCACAGAAAGGAGATTGTGGTGAAGGGGGTTGGCCTCTGCTCTCAGTTAACAGTGACAGGACAAGAGGTGATGTCCTCAGGTTGTGCCAGAAGAGGTTCGGGTTGGATGTGAGGGCAAATTTCTTCCCCAAGAGACTGATAGAGCACTGGTGCAGCGTACCCAGGGAGGTGATGGTGTCACTGTCCCTGGAAGTGTCCTCGAACCGTGGAGATGTGGTACTGAGGGACATGGCCACTGGGCATAGTGGGGTGGGTTGGAATTGGACGTGGGGATCTTAGTGGTCTCTTCCACTCTGAACAATTTCATGGTTCTTCTGGAGACCAAATCTAAAGACCAAGTAAGGAGAGGATTTTTCCCTCTTTTAACATTATTTTTTTTCCACAGCATCTTGGTGATCAAGGCAGCAATTCCCTCCTACATTGCTCAGGATACAGGAATTAAATATGCTGACTGGGATAAATGGGGCTATGCTGGGAATCGGGCTTACAGAGGGAAGCCCGGGGCAGATGAATTGCAAAGGTATGAGTGCGCCTCTGCAGAGCTCCCCAGTGCTGGCTCAGCTGTAACCCACTGGTGGAAGCTTTGCCATCCATCAGCCCGAAGTCAAACACAGAGCTTCACGAGTGCAGAAGAGGAGGCATCGATTGGAGAGATGTTTTCTCCCGAGAGGAACCCATGGGCACCCTCAGGGCAGCGGTGACGGCTGCATCCGTCAAGTGGGCAGAGGCATTTCAAAAGCAAAAATGCAAAGGGAAGACAGAAAGTCTGCTCTTAAAAAAGATCGTCTCTGCAGTGCCCCCCAGCACTGCAGGAAAAAAAAAAGAAGAAAGAAGGCTGTAGTTATTAGATGTTCTTTTTATTAATAATAAGGGCATTCTGGGAGCCAAGAGCTGAGTTCTTTAACATGGGCACCCAGGGCACTGTGCTGCGTACAACTGCTGAGCTCTGTCTCCCTCTTCTGCCTGTTCTGAGGCTTTTTTCCCTTTAACAGGATAACAAGAAGCCTGAAAAAGGCTTTTTGCACAGGTGGTTTCCATGCATCACATCGAAAATGGAGCTGTGAGCCAGCAGTGGGGTTACTGGGTGGTTTTAAAGCAATGTGACCAACACTGTGGGATTTCTTGCAGGTGAAGAAGGTCAAAACCTCCAGGTGATCACAGTCATTGAAGGAATAGCAGGTGTTCATCTTCATCCAGGCATCTCACAAGCTCCAGAGGTTTTGCTTTTTTCTTCCTTCCTCCTCCAGTCCCTGGGAGGGACTTAGTAAAACCATTATATATACAAGCTGATAAATTCAGCTTGCTCTTTGGGGCTAATTTCCATGTAATAGTTGGGGAAAATTCACTCCTGCTATTTTTATCTTTTTCGTTATTACTGGTCAGGCTGCTGCTGTTATCTCTGTACTGTTTCCTGGCTGGGCAGAGCCTAGGAGGACAGGAGTGCAGCAGCTAGCAGGTCAAACTTGAGCAGGTTTTCCTGCCTAGACTAACAAGGGATGCTTTGTGGCAGGCACTGAGTGATGAGAGATATAGTCGATGGCAATTTACGTGGTAGCTTGCCACCTTGCTTTGCCATTCTATTTAGGAAGCAGGGATAAAGCACCAAACAGGCTTTGCTTCTGCTCAGGCTCCAGATGATTCCGTCCAACAATCTCCCCAGAGGTAAGAGGAAAAATCCTGCTATCAGACAGCCTTAAAAGACAAAGTGTGCTTTCTCTGGTTGCTTGCTAAATGACGGGACAGTCTGCAGCCAAGTGTCTCACTCTGCTTTGATGCAGATTTATCGATAGCCCTGTTAAAAGGTTAAACAGCCACAAGCAAGCCAGGCGTTAAATAGAAGCGGGCAGGCGAGGGAGCACGTCCATCCGCTCACAAAACCAAGAGGTTGGTTCCCTCAAGCTCGAATTTACAGATATTTCATGTGTCAGAGGCAAAATGTGAATCTTGTTTCAAAAAGGCAAAGCCTTTGGTGGCACTTGGGCTGGTCCTGTGGTCCCCATTGGCTTCAGGAGCTTGCTGCCTGTTGGCAGTGCTTCTCCACACCTCCCCGAGCAATTCCCTCATGCTTTTTGCTATCAGCCGTGCGACAGGCTGCAATGAGCACAAGAGCAAAAGCAGTTTCTCTCCCCCATTCCCCATCAATTGAAGCAAAACCGATAGGAATCAATAATTAAAGAAATAACAATAACCCAGGAGATGCAAATCATGGATGTTGGGGATTGGCAGCCTAAATATTGTTACAACCCATCTAGAAATCATCACTGCATACCACCAGGTCTTCATGGCATGAATGTCACAACCTCTCTGAAGGTCTACTCACATCCCATGATGCTTTTCTACTCCAAAAGTCAATCAGCATTACCCAAAAATACATTTTAACCTGGAAGCTACAGAACTGCTGCCAGTGGGCATCGATACGATGTTTGCAGGAGTGGTTTCCTCTCGAGGCAGTCTGGGCTCCCGCATCCACCAGCACCCACTGCTTCTGGCAGAGCACAGCCCCTCCGATTTCTGAGTGCTTCTGGAGGGCCAGAGGTGAGTTTGTTGATGTTAACATTTGCTTTTTTGGAATTGAAAGCCAGCGGGGGTAGTGCGTTTTAATTGGAAAAACGGTAGCACTCTTCTTTTTTCTCTCTTCTGAATTCTGCAGCACTTTAAGTCATGTTTTCCTACAGTTCTAGTCTGTGTCGTGCTTGTGTTTATATGCAAAAACTTCTGGGGGGAAATTAAACTGCCTATGTAAAAACTGAGATGGAAAACATCCCAAGGCACAGCTTGGATACATCAGCTGTAATCAGCCAGGACCCTCCATTTATCAGCAGATATAGCAAAGTGTGATTTTGCTGGGGAAATGAATTATTTTTTTCTGCTAAACAGAGCTGTAGTAGAGCTCTTGCTGGCCAAGTTAGGTTATAAAAGAAGAAATAATAGTAATTCATATTTCTTACCCACGTAAATCCAGCGGGAGAGCTGCGTGTTCCCCTCCACACCCAACACTGCTGCCCTGGGGGAAATCTCCCGTGGGGGTTTATGGCACTTCATCTGCTAAAAGGCACTCGGTCAATTTTAAAGCACAATTATTTATACCCACAGCTGGGTAAGCGTAATGCTCTGTCTCTTGCCAGCATCAGCTTCCTGCATCCCCAAATTTAGCCCCGTGATGTTATTTGCAGGAAGCCAAGGCTTACAGCCTTGTGTGTGTCATCCTCCAATACAACCAGGTTTTGGCACATGGTTGTCTACCCAGAGGTGTTCAGGATTGATTCCTATACCTGGGAAAGAACAGTTGGATTAATGTGGCCAAAAACCCCAAATCTGTTAGATCAAGGGATGTCTTCAGGCAGCAAGCAGCTAAGGCTGGAGCCTGTATTAGTCACGAGGTGGTCTCCACTTTGGGAAAAAATGAGTTAATAATTCAGAAGATCAAGCAGAGTTGACCTGGCCAGCGGTGGATCCTTCCAGCTGCTTGTGTGCACAGCTAGTTTGCTTTTTATTTTAAACCTTTCTGGGGTTGAATTGGGATTTTGCTTCCCTGCAGGAGATGAATAGCGGTATATTGCCACGGATGCAGGCAGTCAGAGCGGGGGATGCAGAGAGAGCTGCTCTCAAAGTGACTTTGGGAGGCATCGACTGGGCTGCCACTAGTAGTAACCATTCCCCTGTCCAAGTCAAGTGTGAAAGACAATCACTGGAGGTCAGATAATTAGGAGATTAATTAGTGTCCGTGGCAAAATCGAGATAATCTTGCATGGGGTATAAAACCATAGGTCTGTAGGAAGATATCTGGTAGTGGAGGCATATGTGCAGCTGAAAATAATGTTGTGCTTAGGAGAAGGGAAAAGACAATCTCTGCTTCAACACCACCCCTTTTAGTTGTGCATGTCCCCCCAGAAGTTAAATGGATGTTTACCCCCCAACCAGCCCCACTACAACAGCTCTTTTTGGTCAAGCAGGCCTCCATCATCACACCAGGAAATCCTAGCAATCACTTAGACCTTCCTGCCAGCAGCAGGAGGGGAAGATGGAGATGTCATCCAGGTACGATGTATTTCTGAGCTGTAGGGACAGCAGAGGGGCAGTGATGGTGCAGAGTGAGGCAGAGCTGAGCTTGCTGCTATGGGGGGAGGGCCAGCATAGAGTGGAAAGTGGCAGTCCACAGTGTGCCCTCAGCCCTCCAGGAAGGTCCCTATGCTTTTGGCCACATGCAGGAGCTTCCCATAGCAGGGATTACCTCGCAAGTAGCAAAGGGGCTGCTCCTCAGCCCTTGTCACTGCTTCTCTCCTTTCTCTGCCCTTGACTCCCCGTTCAGCTCTCACCACGTGGCAGGACCATGCTGGAGGACGAGGATGGGCTGAGCGAGCGGGGACTCAGCAGCTCCAGGAGGAGATACGACGATGAAGAAGGTGAGTGACGCAGTGAGCATCCCCACCGTATGGATGCTGGGACCTTCCAGAGCTCCCACCATTCTGGGCTGTGGCTGCTGTGAGCCTGGCAGGAGGAAGGCTTTACAAGCCATGAACACTCACACCTCCTCTCCGGTTCCTCTCTTTCTGCCTCAGATTACCACTCCATCTACATTGGGGTGCCAGTGCCGCGGGGATACCGAAGGAAGCGACGTCGGCGGCGGTCGGCCTCCAGCCGGGACCGGACCAGCGAGAGCGAGCGGCACTACGAGCGACACGAGCGCTCCGACACCGATGACGGCGGCCACGGCTGCTACGAGAGTGGCAATGACAATGCCAGCAGGACCAGTGAGTTGTCCTCTGGCTTCCTGAGAAAGCGGGAGAGGTTTAGCAGGGCGATGTAAATCAGGGTTAAATCGACCTGGCGCACCTTGCTACGTTTCCTGCCCGACTTCTGCGTTCGGCACTGATTTTCCCAATGTCCAAGAGCTGTGTGCCAGGCATGAAGCAATACTTGGGGCTGCTTGTGTGATGGGCAGTCTAAAAAGAGATTCTCCTTGCCCTTGGGAGGTTGCATGGAGTGGTACAGTGATGTCCTGAGGGTGCGAGCATCCAACCTGCTCCCGCTTTCCATCCCCAACTCAATCCCTTCCTCCACTTCCAGCCCCAACCTTGTTCCCATTAGGCTGTCACTCAGGACCTTACCCAGCCTCCATAATTCTCCTTATCAAAGATTAACGTTTTTGCACTGCGAACTGTTCATTGATCTCCTGATTTTTACCTTTTTTTATGTTTCCACCGTTCCACAGAAAATTGTGTTTGGTTTTATGTCAAACCAACTGTGCTGCTGCCGTGCAGTGCAGGCAGGATCTCAGCTATGGCTTTCCCCACAGAAGGAGAAGTTCTCCCCTAGAAAATCTCTTCCCTGACCTCAGAGGAAACGCTGCAGGTGGTTTTCCCACTTTGCTGCAAGTGGAGGGAAAGAAAGCCACCTCCCCCAGAACAACCCCAGACCCGTCCCTGGTTTTGTTCTCCTGTCCCTCATCTCTCCCCTCCCTCTCCTGGTCCTGCTGCCACACATGCTCCCAAGTGCTCACCTCTCCTGAACGCATCTCGCTTGATTTGGTAACTTCCCGTCATGAGAGCTGAAGGGAGAGGGGAGTGCTTTATATTCTCTGTAATCTGCTCCCTAAGCCTGGGAGTTTAACAGGCTTGAGTGGATAAAGGAGGAAGTTTGGGGGGTTTTGTGCCACGCAGCGAAGGTTGGTTTCGTCGGGAAGAAATGGGGGAAAAAAAGGACACAATTCCAGGTAGGAGCGGGCACCGCGTGCTATTCCTCCTTTGCGGTCACAGCAGAGGGAGAGGGAGGGGAGGAAAGTCCTCATTGCTTTGGGCTTTGCTTCTCCTGGGGTCAGCATGGGGCTGGCAAAGTCCTGGGGACACCAATAGCTGGGATGAGCCTGGGGGAACCTCGAAATGGAGCAGGGGGGACCTGTCCCAGCTCAGGGAAGCAGCACGGACAGTGTTTGGAAGCACAAATGCTTCCAGACCTGGGGGCACCTGATTTCTTGAAATGAATGAGTCCCATGGGATGTGCACCCTGTTCTGGTATTATTTTTTGGGGGTGTTGGGGGAAAGATTCATGAAACTCAGGGAAAAGGCTGTTGTGGAGTGGCAGCGGGTGGTCAGTGTGTGATAGCTGACTCAGTTTGCAAAGGGAGCTGCACGCAGGGTCACAGAGTACCTCTGCCAGTTGCAACCCATCAGCAGCAACACGCTCCCCCTCCCTGTGGGATGTCAGCTTATCTTTACTGTACCTCTCAAGGAGCCCCAAAGGCAGAGTGGGGTTTTTGGTTTGGATAGGCGCTCTTGGCTGAGGTTCCACTGCTGAATTAAATGTGGAGGGGCTCTGTGCCCCTCAGTGCAGGCACAAATCGGTGCAACTGGTCTGTGCTGTGCAATGACCCCCAGAAACCGCCATTCTTTGGTGTCTGTAATTATCCTGTACCATCAGGGTGTGTGCTGAGCTAGTCCCACATCTGAGGGCTTGACTTGGATCCACTGCAGCTTGAATTAAAAGAGATTTGCTGGGCGTAAGTCAGAGCAGAGAAGCTGTGAGCATCTTACCACCGTGAAAGTTGACTGAGGGAGGCACAGATCTATTGTGTGCATGATGTCTTGGGAGATATCAATGATATCTTGGTAGAAGTCGATGCTGGTTCCAGGTGATGCTGCAGCAGTTTTGCATTTCCCAAATGCAAACCACATCCTCCAGCAGGCAGCATCCTCAGGGGTTGTTGCTACACAGACCAGTAGCAAACTGGGAGAGACGAACAGCAAGATGGGATAGATGCAAATGGCATCTATCCTCTGAAAAGATGCCACTTTCAACATATCCTCCCAAGCAAAAATCTGGTGATTTCCACGATTAACTCTGTGACTGGATCATGTTTGCAGAAGGAGCAAAAATCTGTGGCCCGGTGCTGGCTCAGGTGGGTCCTCCAGGTGAACAAATCACAAGGGTTCGTGGCACAGTGAAGCCCCAAGGCTTCAGGGATCAGCTCTTTGTTTGGGTCGGTGGTTTCTGGGAGTTTTGGCAGCTCCGTGCATGCTGATCTGCCTGTCAGTGAGGAACGCGTGGTGTTCATCAGCAGACAGTGGTATTCATGAGAAGCTGTGTTCAGGGGATGGAGCTACATCCTATGCTGACCCATCCCTCGAAAACTGAAAATCCCCTTTCTGTAAATGCATCTGGAGATGCCACCTGGCAAGGGCATTCCCAGCACCTCCTTTTGCTGCAGTGCAGCTCACAGCAGCATTTAAGGTTTGTGGTGAGTTTAGGTTTTGCAGGGAAAACACAGGTCTTATGGGGAGCAGCTGAGGGAACTGGGACCGTTCAGTCTGGAGTAAAGGTCACCCCCTGAGCCTCCTCGTGGCACCCTACAGCACCCTGAAAGGAGGTGGTGGTGAGGTGGGTCTGTCTCTGCTCCCAGTAGCAGTGATGGGATGGGAGCTGATGGCCTTATGCTGCACCAGGGCAGATTCAGGTTGGATATTTAGGGAAACATTCTCAGAAAGAGCAGTAATGCACTGGCACAGCTGCCCAGGGAGGTGGTGGGGTCACCAGAATCATGCAGATGTGGCCCCATGGTCAGTGGGCATGGTGGGATGGGTTGAGGTTGGACTTGGGGATCGTGGAGGTCTCTTCCAACCATGATGATTCCATGACTCTATGAGGACAAAGGTCCTGTAGCCATCCAGGCGTGTCACCCAGCTCTAAAACTAGCAGGAATATGAAGAACCTTAATAATTAACATTATGGAAGGGCAAGGAGGACTTGACAACGGGGCTTTAGCTCTGGTGGTGTGGCTTAAAGTGCTTAAGCAGTTAAGCAGGCTCAGCTGGAGTGCAAGGGACATCCTATTCTTTCCCAGTGGCCACAACTCGGCCTTCAGCTGATCTGGTGGTGGGACAAGGCGACAAGCTTGTCCTCTGCTCACGCACGGCAAATTAATGAGCCATGTACTGCATTACCCGACTTTCTTATTCCTGGGTTTGGGAACAGGAGGATTCCGCTAACAAAGACATTTTCATTGCTGGATTAACTCCTGCCATATTAGGTGAGGGCTAAGACCCAAGATTTTATTAAAAATACACCACTTCCACAGAGCCTGGCGTAGGGCTGATTATCCTCTTATTCAAATAACTGGGCAGCTATGGGGAGAGGAGTGGCCCAAGCCACCCTGTGTCCGTTCGGGTTGAGCACCTCGGAGGCACCAAATTTTTTTCCTATCCTGATCGAGAATGGGCTGAGCTGCAGAGATTGGTGACTGGGTGATGTGCCACAGCTCTGCTGCCCAAACAGAGGGAAACAGGAGGTACGGGGTGTTCTTCCCAACCCAGCCTGCAGTTTGTAGCAAAAGAGGTGGATTTTCCAGCAGAAGTGGTAAATTTGGATCATTCCTTTCGAAAGGGGTGTGAGGAGCTGAAGGGAAAGCATGCACAGAGCACACGTGCATCCTGATATGCAGTGCCAGAGCGTAACAGTGTGGATGGAGATTTGGTTGCTGATGGCAGACAGCCCTGACCTGGCAAACTCCATGGATGGGAGGAATGCAGGGGATCCCGTGGAAATGGGGTGCAGAATGCTCCTGGGCTGAGAATTTGATTGCATTGCAGGTAGGACTGGTGGCATTCTGCAGTTCACAACCTGCACCATGCCCACCAGCTGATACATAGGTGTGTATATATGTATATATAGGTGTATGTTACCCTCCTGGCTGCTATGCCCCCTCTGTTCACCCTTTCCTCCAGCACCCCTTTAGTGAGCATGGTAGGGTTGATAGTTGGAGTTGAATGATCTTAGCCATCCTTTCCAATCAATTCTATATCTCTTTGCGCAGAGATTTTGGGACGGGTACACTTAGAGATTCCACGCTCTTCAATAACTGGTTGGCACCTTCGATGTTTTGCTCTTTTCAATATTTTAAAACCAGGATAACACAACAAATAAATCCCCCTTTCTTGCTAGGCTCTTCCTGCAAGGGGTTGGCTTGTTGTCATCTCAGCACAACTCTACTTTTTTCCCCTCTCCATCAGTGTCTCCAGCTGCTGAACGTCTCCGCTACATCCTGGGTGATGACGATGAGCCTCCCAACCCCACACTCTTCACAGAGATGGACACGCTGCAGCACGACGGGGATGAGATGGAGTGGAAAGAGTCAGCCAGGTGAGGCATGCCACCCTTCAGGTCAGAAATGCATCAGCAAGAGCCAGCCCCAGCTATTCCTAGCTGGAAATGTTGCCCTGTGAAATGGGGCAGTGGATAAGCATTGTTTCAATGAGGTTAAGTTTAATCCTTTCGGCTTCTGGTCATGCCCAGTCTAGGGAAATGCGGAGAACACAGCGTTTTGTGGGTCACTGCTGAGGATGTAAAGGGAGGGAAGAATTGCCATCTTTCCCACACCTCCCCAGGCTGTATCAATCCCAGAGCCAGGGCTTTTCCCATTCCTAGTTACACCTATATATTCCCCTCCTATCTGCTACACCTCCTCCACTCATCCTTTCCTCGAGGAACCCATATTGCAGGGAATTTGGGACAGGTTTACTTAGAATTTCCCCACTTCTCAGTAACTGGTGTTGGTACATTCAGTATTTTGCTCAAAACCGTTTTGGTTTTTTTTCCATTTTTTTAAGCTACTCTCCAAAATAGCCCTACAAATCCCCCTTTCTCTGGGTTGCCAGCCCCGCTCTAGAAGCAGCATTTCAGGGATGCTGTTGATAATATATACTTTCCTCTCCATTTGTCAGGGCTGTGTTAGATATACGCTCTAGTCTGCACCCCAAAAAAGCTCAGCGTGCAAAAAAATCCCAATGCATTTGGCTTTTCACCAGAGAGGGCTTGGCATGGAGGTTTCCAAATTCCACCCATGAGAATGGAGCTCTCAATACCCAGATTCCTTCTCTCCACTGAGGAGCGGTTCAACCTCTTGAGCCACAGGAGAGCAGCTCCTTGGCACAGCAGTGCTACCTGTGGTTAAACCTTGCGGTGGGATTTAGTCCCCGAGAGGGAAAATAAAGGAATGAGCGCAGCAGGCAGGGGTTTTGCTGGAGCTTTTGCAAAGGCATCACAGGGTGCTGCTCCCAGGGCAGAGGAGACGTGCCTCAGGTCCTGACACCATCCAGAGCAGCTCTCATTGCCACCCTGCCTGCATGCTAACCCACTTTCCACAGGGAAACGGGGCAAAAGAGAAAGGAAAACCAACCTAATCGGCTTTGGGTGAGCAACGTGTCTTAGTGGTGCTATGGCTGGGCCAGGGAGAAGCTGGAACTTCCTCCCAATAAAAGCAGTGTTGTTTGGAAGGCTCGAGAAGGGAGTTCTGCAAAGAAATCAGGGTGAGGAGCTTTGAAGCCATGGGTACAGTGCTGGCCCTAAGGACAAGCTTTGTATTTCAGAATGGTCTGGATTTCTGCCCCGTGTGTATGTCATTCCTGGCACTCCCAGGTGGTTTTGTGGCTTTTCTTTTTCAATAGGGACTCCTTGCATTTTCTCTTTCCAGCAGCACTTGAATGCTCCTCCTGCAGTTCGTGCAGTCCCAGGCTCTTTGTGATCCATCAGAGGTTCCCAGGTGCCCTTCTCCTCCCACATCCTTCCCGTCTGCACCCTCTGCAGCAGCAGGAATCCAGATCCACGTTGTACCCGTTAAAAGTTGCAAGGTTAAGCCCTGCCAAGAGTAATCCATGGAGACTGCAAACCTCCTTTATAAAAAAAATAAATTATTAAAATTAAAAAAAAATATAAAAATAAAAAAAAAATAAATAAAGGGCAGCTTTCTTCCCCAAATAGACATCTCACCAAGCATCCTGTTCCCAGGGAGCTGGAATAAATCAGCCACCATTCCCAGATTTGCTTTGAAGTCTTTGGCTTGTGAAATTAAGGGTTTGTTTCCAAGGGACAGGAGCTTGCATACCCTCTCCTCTCCCACCTCATGAATGGATTGCCCAAGCTGAAATTTGAGCATTGCTAAGAAGTTCAAAAGACCTTTGCAGTGCTGTGGGTTTTTTGCATCCCTGTGTGCATGGAGATGAAGTTCTGCTGCTCTGTGTGCAGATGCAGAGACCTTCCCCACCTGTACCAGGAGTGTTAAATCCACAGGGCTGGGTGGTGGAGACAAGGGGTTTTGCTCCACTCTGCAACCACAGTGAGGTCACTTCATTTCTCCGTTCTCACCCTGAGCAGTGAGCAAACCCTTTGCAGGAGGAGTCAACTAGTTAACTCAGGCTTGTAAAATGCCTTAAGAAATGCAGTTCACTTCTTCCCCTCGTACAACAGTTCCCCTCCGAGCCGTTCCCACCTCTGCCACTCTCGTTTCAGGTGGATAAAGTTTGAAGAAAAGGTGGAGGAAGGCGGGGAAAGGTGGAGCAAGCCCCATGTGTCCACGCTGTCTTTGCACAGCCTGTTTGAGCTGCGGACATGTCTGCAGACAGGAACGGTGCTCCTGGACCTCGATGGCTACTCTTTGCCCCAGATCATAGGTACGAGTCTGCAGGGATCAGTGACTCGCATCGAAGCAAGCGAGGGTGGCACTTGAAAGCCTTTAAATTGGTCCGTTAAGAGTTGATGTCTTTTTAGCTTTCTGGGAACGGGGAGAAGGTTTTGCGTGGGGTGACTCTCCCTTGTTTGATGCTTTCAGATGATGTCATTGACAAGCAGATAGAGGATGGTCTGCTCAAACCTGAGCTGCGGGAGAAGATTAGCTACGTGCTCCTCAGGAAGCACCGCCACCAGACCAAGAAGCCAATCCACCGGTCCTTGGCTGACATTGGCAAGTCGGTGTCCTCCAACACAAGTGAGTGCTTGGGATCCTGCCTGCACCCAGTAGGATCCTTAAATCTTCAGTTAACAGTCCCTGGGGGAGGCAGATCTTGAGACAGAGAAGGAAAAACCCCGACCATTGATGGCACAAAACTCTTTATGGCAGTGGGAGACCCCACGAGTTTTGCCACCCTCTAAGAAGTGCCAGGTCATGGAAGCCAAAAGCCAAAGAGGTGTCTGCTGAGGTGGACTGTGGCATTGGCGGTCACTTGGCCAAGGTGCAAGCAGCCTACAGACAAATCCAGTCTGCTCCGTCACTGAACCTGCCTATTTCTGAGCCTTTATAAAAGGGGATTTGTTTGTTTTCACGCTAGATTATTTACTTAGATTTAAATGGAGGTCATTTGGTGGAGCCCAGGATTTGCCAGGCTTCAGCTGCTCTCTGGGCAGACACAAACAGCAGCGCCCAGACCCAAAGGGCACGTGGAAGAGGCTGTCAATAAGCAGTATATCCACCCCGTGGGCATCCCTGTGTTTTACAGCAGCTAAAAAGGTGTTTGTGGGCAGGAACAGAGGTGTTCTCACACTTGTGAATCCAACAGCAACTCTGCAATACCAGAATAAATACCGCTGGCACACCAAAATACAGGTCACACTCAGCAGAAGTTCCATCCTACTTTCTAGAGGCTTTAGTGTTGGGTTGTGTAGAGAACGAGGACGATTGCTGTGGTTTCAGAGAGATGTAGTGCAGCTCATCAAACCTGGAGCAGTTCTTCCCCAAGGAAAATATTCTGGGAACTCCCAGGTTAAGCGTGTGAGATGGAAAATGAGATTTGTGACCTGAGGAAGGAGAAATATCTACATGAAGTTTGATAGTGGCCAATGTAATTTATTATTATTTTTTTTAATGTTACATCAGGTTTCAAATTAAGGTTTCTCTGTGCCCTGCTCCAGAAGTAATGCATCCTGGTTTATTATGTAGGTCCGCAATGCCAGAGGCAGATGTTGACAAGATGTTAGTAGAGGTGGGACCCTTCCCACCAATATCTCGTTATGTTTTGTTGCCATGTGATGAATGGCAGCAGAGGGACAGCCTGACAGAACGGCATATGGCATGGAAGTGATCCCAGTGAAGCAAAGGGTGGAAAAGGAGTGGGACTGAATCCCTCCATGTTGAAAAAATGGCACCCATTGCCATTCATTAGTGCTGGTGAACATTTACAGAGACCAAGCAGTGGATGTGAGCATAGTAAAAGTTGGACTGCATGGTCAACATTTTCCTAGCAGCAATGCTGCCATGGCAGCTGTGCAGCAGCGGGTCACCTCCTCTGGTGCAGATCTTTACAAGCCCAGCATGCAAGTTCTTGTTCATTGTTGGTGCAAATGGACAGCTCGTGGTGGGAACTTTGTTGAAAAATCATGATCTGTCGCTGAACACTCCTCGATAGAGCAGATTCTACCGTGCTCTTCATATCTATTGCAGTTTCCATGGAAATAAATAGGAGGCGTTACTTTTGGTGTGACCTGTGTAGAATTATGGGCCTTGAAGTCGAAATGAAGCGTTGCTTCTTTAGGAGCAGAAATTGCCCTTCTAATCCCAACGATGGCCTCAAAAGAGTGCTGAGCAGGCATGGTGTGGTGCAGCTCTCTGCATGGAGCCTCCACAGAGAGCCCTGCAGGCTTAAGGCAGGAAACTCTATAATTTGCTAATGGAATAATTGCTATAGGTGGAGTAAAAGCGAGAACAAGTGCAAAGGCAAAAGCAAATTGTGGGTGTATCAGTGCTGTAAAGGCCACCCCAGCACCGGGCAGTCGATGATAAACCTCCTGCCCCTTCCCCGTGGTGTTCTCTGTCTCCTCTTTTCCCCAGACCGAAGCCCTGTCCGGAGCCCAGCTGCAGGTGCTGCCTTCCACCGCTCCACAGAGGACCTGAGGATGCGACAGAGTGCGAGCTACGGCCGCCTGCGTAAGCTGGGGTGGGCAGTGGGGAGATGAAAAGAACCGATGGGGAGGGTGGAAACAAAAATGAGCTGCCATGTGAGATAAGGGTCCTGGCACACCGCCCCTCTTTGGCCAAGAATGAGATGTGTTTTGTGCAGCCGTAGGATGCCAGATGTTAGAAAAGCTCCTATTATTGAGCTTTTATCTTACTGCAAGCCTGGCTATGCTAAATAATGAACTCTTTGCACTGAAGTCCTGCTGACCCCTTTCCTTCTTCCGTGTGGGGCTGAGGTTCAGTTGCACAGCACGGGGAGGTTTTCTCACCCAGCTTCTCTCTCTTTCTCTTCTCTAGGCCACGTGCAAAGCCGAAGCATGAACGATATCTCAGACACACCGAGCACCGACCAGGTAATAACCCCCACATTATTGTGTGATGTAGTGAGGAGTGTCTCTACCACAACTGGCTGCTGTGGTCCTGATTGCACACACCATGATGTGTGAGAGACTCCGTGAGAGTTAAGGCCCACGTGAGCGTTGTGCAGCTTTGCTCAGTCAATAACCACACAGATTACTAATTAGTGAAACTAATACGCATATTGATCCTTGTTAGTTCATGGGGAAGCTGCCCCAGAAACAATTGCAGAATCGCAAAATCCTTCGTGTTGAAAAAGACCTTCAAGTTCATCAAGTCCTACCACATCAACCTGACCTGCCAAGCATTTCTTTATGGAAAGATTCCCTGGAGATACATGAGAGTTATGTGGATGTGGTTTAGCAGTGGACTTGCAGAGTTAGGGAATGGTTGGCTTGATGAGGTTGGATACTGACTTGGTGAGGTTGGATATTAAGAAAAGTGTATTCTCAGGAAGAGAAGAGAGTTCAGGCACTGGCACAGGTTACCCAGGGTTGTGCTGGGGTCACCGTTCCTGGAGATGTTCAAGAAAAGGACAAAGGTGGCACTGAGGGACATGATCAGTGGGGATGGGTTGGGCTTGAGGATCTTAGAGTTCTTCTCCAACCTTAATAAGTCTATGATGAACTTAAGGGTCTTTTCCAACCTTCTCCACCCTATAACGATGGAGAAAGCATCCTTAAAATGTAATGATGAAAAAATGATGTGGGCTTGACAGTGCATGTGTGTGTGCATCTTAAAAGTCATGGCTCAGCACCACTGCTGGGTGCGGGCAGCTTGCTTGCAGTAATCAATACTTGGAGCTGCAAATAAGAATACAGCCCAGAGAGATGTAATTCTGTATTTAAGATCTGTTGTCACCACGAGCAGTGCAGCAATTAAGCATGTGTCTTGTGAGCATGCTTCCTGTGCGATCCTGCCAGCATATGGCTTCAGGATGGAGTCTGTAATTCTGTCCTTGGAAATACATTTGTTGTTTTCCTACTGCTTTCAATCTTTTGGGTATTTGATCTGAGGCATCTGGTGGGGAGCAAAAGGTGGAAGTATTTGAAGAGCAGCTCCTGGAGCTGGAAGCATTGCTGATTGGGGGAAGCGTGGCATCAAGGCTGAAACTGTGCAGGTTGAGTCCACTTGATTGCCTGGACCCCAGAGACATCCTTGCTGATCTTATCTGGTGTGATGCAATGGATGGAAACTTGTTTTCCAGGTTTGCCTGAGCACAATGCTCTGGGGCTCTTCATGTCATGGTAACATCTCCAAGCTTGGCCTCACCCTTTGGGGCTGGCTTTGAAACACATCATTGTGTGTCAAAAGGGATTGTGTCCCCTCCGTCTGCTTCTCTTGCCTGCTACCATCCAGCATGTGGCACGGCCCCAAACCCAGGCACTGGGTATGAGGAGGGAGCAGCAGGATGGGGATGCCACAATCCATGGGACACAGGAAAAAGTTATCCAGGGCACCATCCTAAACTGGAGCTGAAATAAAGCAAGCAAATTGCCCAATAATGGACCCCAAATATCGGCCTCTAGCAGTGGGATGCAGAGGGTTAATTCCAAACTATGCAAAGCATGTAGTACCAAGAATGCTGGGTATAATCACTCTGTAGGCCTGCTACAAAGGGACTTGTTCAATGTTACATGAAGCTTAGTGGTCGCTGTTAACTCCTGCTCTTGCTTATTCCAAGCTGCGTTGGAGGAATTGGTTTATTATTTTTCTTTTCTTTTTCTTTTTTTTTTTTTTTTCCATTCGGGTTTAAAGGATTAGAAAGGGAGAGCTTGCTGCCCAACTCACATGCCTCCCCTCATGCTGGCATATAGATTATAATAACACCCTGCCTCGGTTTGTATTGAACCATTTTGGGCTAATAATGAAAGAGCTGCAGGGGAGAAGAGACACGGGGAATAAATCCATGATGGAGGTTTCCTGCTTGTGTTATCCATTCCTGCTCCGAGGATGGGACGTGGGGGAATGAGCTACAAAGACCAAAGCACCAAGTGGTGTTTCAGCCTTCGGGGAGCCTGGGGCTACAGGGCTGCAAGCAGGTTTAGAGAGACGCCTGCAGGCTTCCCCCAGGATCAGTATTTTTGGCTTAGATTTTATGCAGTCAGTCTGGGGATTGCCGTGAGCTTTCCTTGCTTAGAACCCAGTGCAGAAAAGCACCTTTTCCAAAACACGGAGTTGCATGTTTGCATTAGGGAGCCCAGAGCATGTGCTTTCAAGTTAATCTTGGGCTTAGTGGTGGTGTTGAAATTCACAGATGCAGCTTTACATATTCTCCCTGGGTTTTTTTTCTTGAAAATGGCCCTCATGTCCTCTGGGAGACCCTGGAGCATTGGAGAGAACAATATTGCAGCCCACACCTGGTGCTGCAGCTTTAGTGTTTGTAGTCAGGGTCTGGAAGAGGAGGACAGGTTGGGTTTTAGAGAACATTCCCTTCCCCTCCTCATCTTCCTCAACAGCTGAAAAACAAGTTCATCAAGAAGATCCCCAAGGATGCAGAGGCCTCCAACGTGCTGGTGGGAGAAGTGGAATTCCTAGAGAAGCCCTTCGTAGCTTTTGTGAGGCTGCTCCAGGCGACGATGCTGGGAGGAGTGACGGAGGTGCCTGTCCCCACCAGGTGAGCCTGGTTCTGAAGCACTGACTGGTCTCACAACTCAGGAGTTGGCAGTGTGAGGATGCCAACATGGTGCCACTCCCTTCCCAGATTCCTCTTTATTCTCCTGGGCCCCGCAGGAAAAGCCAAATCCTACAACGAGATCGGCAGAGCCATCGCAACCCTCATGGTGGATGATGTGAGTAAATGCAAAACCTGGCCCTGCTGGGAGCCCTCCTTGCTCAGGGCTGAGAGAAAAAATAAAGTTTGCACCCTATTGCTCAAATGAACAAGCTTTAAACATCTGTAACATCATGGGAGGGGCATATGGACACTGTCCCCAAACTGACAGCTCTCTTGACCCTCAGCTCTTCAGTGATGTTGCTTACAAAGCCCGAGATAGAGAAGATCTGATCGCTGGCATAGATGAATTTCTGGATGAAGTCATTGTCCTGCCACCTGGCGAGTGGGACCCCAACATTAGGATCGAGCCGCCCAAAAAAGTGCCCTCAGCTGAGAAGAGGTGAGTGGGAGATGTAGTGTTGGCCCCAGCCCTGTGGAGATGCTGGAGGAGTACAGCTGCTTTGCTTGTCCTCCTCGCTGTGTGTAACCTCTGCAATAATAATGATTCCCACAGGAAATCAGTTTTCTCGTTGAACGAAGTGGGGCAAATGAACGGCACAGCCGGTGGGGCAGGTGCTGGGAGCGGCGGAGGAGGCAGTGATGATGGGGAGATGCCTGAAGTGCATGAAATTGGGGAAGAGCTCGCATGGACTGGCAGGTGAGCATCACTCGGCCACCCAAAAACCTCCGAGGGTGCCAGCACCCATCAGCCTCCTGCTGCTCACCCCATGGTCTCCAGGGACACAGAGGGGGGTGAACTCCTTGTGGGCACAAGCTTTTGTGCAGTGCTGAACGCATTTTGGATCTCAACCTTGGCTTTGTCTCCACAGGTTCTGTGGTGGCCTCTATTTGGATATCAAGAGGAAGCTGCCCTGGTTCCCAAGTGACTTCTATGAAGGCTTTCATATCCAGTCCATCTCTGCCATCTTGTTCATCTACCTGGGCTGCATCACCAATGCCATCACGTTTGGGGGTTTGCTTGGAGATGCGACAGACAACTACCAGGTGGAGTCCAACAACAGGGGTCACCTTGGCTTAGCGGTGGTGAACAGGGATGAAATGGGATGGAGTGGGTGTCATCCCATGTGCCATGCCAATCTTTGAGGCTAGGGGTGGAAATTCATTCCCAAATGATAGAATAGAATCATAGAATTGCTTAGAAGGTTTGAAAAAACCTTCAAGATCATCAAGCCCTAGCACAACCTATCCATACCACCCTAACTCTAACAACCCACCGCTAAATCGTGCCCCTGAGCACCACATCCAAATGGTTTTTAAACACATTCAGGGATGGTGGCTCAAGCACTTCCCCAAGGAACCTATTCCAGGGCTTAACAAACTTTTTGGTAAATACGTTCTTCCTGATATCTAACCTAAACCACCCCAGGGGAGGCTGTCCTCAATTACTTGGAAGATGGGAAAACCTATCTCCACAATACCAAGAGCAAGGGAACGTGATCCCAAGCCACTCTATATGAGCCCAAATAGGAGTTCTTAATTCCCATCGCTAGCTGGGGAATCCATGGGGATGTAACCTGGCACAGCACCACCATAACCCTGGGTTTAATCTGTTCCCAGGGTGTCATGGAGAGCTTCCTTGGCACAGCAATGGCAGGTTCCATGTTTTGCCTCTTTGCTGGGCAGCCACTCATCATCCTCAGCAGCACTGGCCCCATCCTCATCTTTGAGAAGCTGCTCTTTGACTTCAGCAAGTAGGTCCTGGGTGATCCCAGAGGGACTGGGATCTCTGTTACCAGGATGGGGGCTGACCCCCCCCCCAGCCCATTGCCTGTTCCTGGGCCGCTCTCATTTTTTTTGCCTGCTTTCAGAGGTAATGGCATCGACTACATGGAGTTCCGCCTCTGGATCGGCTTGCACTCTGCTCTACAGTGCCTTATCCTGGTGGCCACTGACGCCAGCTTCATTATAAAGTACATCACTCGCTTCACAGAGGAAGGCTTCTCCACCCTCATCAGCTTCATCTTCATCTACGATGCCATCAAGAAGATGATCGGGGCCTTTAAGTACTACCCCATCAATTCGGACTTCAAGCCAGACTATGTGACCATGTACAAGTGCGAGTGCATTGCTCCCGACCCAGGTGAGTACAAACCTTTCTCAGCACTCGATGGGGATGGTGAGGGGGAGGCATGTATTTGCAGGGGGTCCTGCTGCAGGTAGATTCCAAATGGATCATCAGCCAAAGACATTCAAGGTGCTGCTCAGTGGGCATGGGGCAGAGAAATCTCATCATCCTCCACTGGGGGTGATTTTGAGCAAGGTGATGGAAATAGAGCCTCATCCCATGTGTCAGTGCTTGTTGGGTTGCAATGAACATCACTGGAGAGCCTGGAGCAGCTGGACCTGGATGGATAAAAAGGAAAGATGGCAAGAAAGATATGTTTTTCTTGGATCCTTAATTCCACGCTGTTGCTAATGAAAACTTATCCTCCAGAAAACCTGCTGGAAGGATTTTGTCCTCTCCTGTTTCTGGGATGGCCCAGGATATCCTAGTTAGGTCTGGAAAAACTCTTGGACTGTTTATTTTGTTTGTTTTCCTCTTTTTCTTACTCCTTTTCAAGAAGGAGAGGCCACAAGGCTCTGAGCAGGTGGTCTTTTGACAGCTCCTCTGGTTTTGATCCAATCTCTACTAAGAGGAGGAAGCTGCAATTCCTCATTAAAACGAGCTGAGCTTTTGGGGAAGCAAAGTGAAGACATTTTCCAAAGATAGCTTTCTCTGATGGCAAAGAGGGCTATGACTCAGACTTGCTGTAAAAATGCTGCTTTTTTTTTTTGCCTCCAATACCTCTATTTGCTCCTGGATAGATGTGTGATGATCCCTGATCCACATCGTGCAGCTCAGATGCTCATGGTGTGATGGTTCTAATTTGGGGCTGATGCCAGTGGCCACCTTATCTCAAATGGGCAAAATTTCCTTAACAAGTAGAAAATCAAACAATCTGTGGGGAGTATTAGCTGCACGTGCAGGAGAAAAAGAGGTGTGACAGCAAAGAAATGAAAGTATCCAACACCTGCCATACAACATGCCCTGAAGTGTCCATCCCTTCAAGATGAGATCTGACACGTCATGATGGAAATAGCCACTCAGTCCCTTGTTTGATTTGGTTTTGTGGTTGTTGTTTTATTATTATTATTATATTATTTTTATGATTATTATTACTCAATTCCCAATTACCTACTGTGTGCTGAGCAACTCGATCACGTCAGGATTTGGATGGAAGCTCCCAGCAGCAGCACTGTCCTTTTGGACCCCAAATTCTCCCAGTTGTTGTCCGGCTTAGCCTAGGGCTGAAACATCCCAACCTCAGAGAGGTCTCTCTCATCCAGAGCCCCCATCCCGGCCTCTGCCCACAGCAAGCCCCACTGGTGGCACCAAGAGCCATTTACACCACCCCAAACCTCCAACCTCTGGGCAATCCAGCCCTTCTTCCTCACCTTTGCTGCCCTGGGCACCAAAGCAGTGATGTATGATTGGATTTTCCATTCCTTTAGATATTGAGAAGTTGTGTTTATTCTCCCCTACATAGTCCTCTTTTTTTTTTTTTTTCTTTTTTAATAGTTCTGATTTTTGATTATTATAACTGATTTGTACCATATTTGTCTCTGCTGCACACATCAATTTGGGCTGATTTCAATCTCAAGTGAGTATCACCTTCTAAATATTAAAGCTGTTTTAATATTTGATACTCGTACCCCCATGGGGCTTCTGTTGTTATTTTTTTTTTTTTTCCATTTTACTTTTCTCTCTGCTCCAATAGAAGGGTTTATGTGGAGCCTTTACAGGTTCCCTTGTAAGATACTGCCAATGCTGCCCAACTCGTTGGGTTGTAGACATAATAAGAAAAAAGTCTGATTTCTGGAAAGGCCAAAGCTTCTGGAGGAAAATAATAATAATAACTAAAACCAAAAAATTCTTTTAATGCTGTAAAGAGGGCTGTGTTTGCCAGCACTGCTTCCTGGAGCCTGGTTCCAGCAGCCCCCAGCGTCTCTGCTTCTAACCCAACAATTGCTTCTCCTTCATTAATTCTCTGCACCGGGGCAGGCGGTGGCAAGGTGGAGCACCCGAACTCCCACCTGACCACACGAAGAGGATGGACCCAAGGGACTGGGGGTGGGGGGAGAGTGGTTGCAGACCCCGTGTAGGGCAGCACGAGGAGCGAGGCGCTCCCAACACCGCAGAGCTGCATCGCCCGAAGAGCAGAACCTCTCTTTGTGCTGGAGGAGAAGGTGCCGGGGTTAGAGAGGAGAACCCAGCAGGTTGCCTTTTACTGATTGCTTTGCAGTGAGCCACAAAAATGCCCCTCTAAAAAAGGGAAGAGGATGTATATATAACATAACACTAAAGCCAAACTACGCCAACAAATTGGGCGTTACCAGGTGCAACCTCTCCAAAATGGATGGGTTGCTTTTTTTGGTCTTTCTTTCCCCCCCTGCCCCTTCCACCCTTTGGATTGCATCTCCAACTAAGGTGACTCCAGAGGGAGTGCGTGGGATTAATCAGGGAGAAGTTACTGGGGGGTTAGAAACAGGGTGTGCTCCCCAAACCTTGGTCAGCCCTTGGGTGCTGACCTCAGCACAGGGCTTCAGGGGATGTGCTTGGCCCCACATTTGCTTTTACATCCCCTGGTCCAGGCTGAGCCATGCTTCTCTGCATGAAGCCTGGCCGATTTTTCAATGCAGGAACATCTTTGTTAGCCAAGAACCTTAATAACAAACTTCTTCCCTGCAGCCAACATGACACTGTTCGATGCTTCAGTTCCAGTAGCACCAAACACCACTAACGTGTCTCTGGTAAGCGGGGTTGTGTGCCCTGAGGGGGGAGGTATGGGACAGCTGCACCCGGGGTGTGACACCCACTGCCATGGGTCGAGGTTTGGGGGAACACTTTGCAACGATTTGGGCTCATGGTTTGGGTTGGCAGTAACAAGTCCCCACCTTTCTGCACAAATTAACGGTGTCTCTGGGGTCTTCCCGTGGTTATGGGGTTGGAGTAGCTCCCATTGGAAGCACTCCTTCCTTGCACACTCCAGTTGCTTAACGCTAATTTTTCTTTCTTTGTTGGGGGGGGTTCTCCCCAGTACAATGCTATTAACCTCACAGCTCTGGACTGGACTCAGCTGAGTAAGAAGGAGTGTCTCAAGTACGGGGGCAGCTTAGTGGGGAAATCCTGTAAATTCGTGCCTGACCTGGCCCTCATGTCCTTCATCCTCTTCTTTGGGACCTACTCCATGACGCTCACCTTGAAGAAGTTCAAATTCAGCCGCTACTTCCCCACCAAGGTAAGGACAGCACCAACATCTGCAGGACTTCGCCCTGGTCTTTCCCAAAGGTAGGAAAAATGGGAGCTGATGGTCTCCGTGCTGGGTGAGAAAATAAATCCATCCTTCTCTTTTACAAGACAAGGAGGTGTCGCTATCAATGAGGATAATCCTCTCTGAGCTTTTAGATGCTGGCTGGGCTCTTGCAAGCTGGATACCCCATCACCACGTGATGCAAAGTGGGGAAAAAATTGCTTTTTCTGAGTTATGCCAATCTGTGTGCAGAGCTGACACGCCGAGGGGAAGCATCAGGTGCAGGAGCAAAATTCCTCCGTCCCATTAATTGCCCTTTCTGCCACCATTTCCCATCTGCCTCCAGGTCAGGGCCTTCATTGCTGACTTTTCCAATGTCTTCTCCATCCTCCTGTTTTGCGGTGTGGATGCCTGTTTTGGCCTGGACACCCCGAAGCTGCATATCCCCAGTATCATCAAGGTTTGCCCTCACTGCTGGGCCCTGTGCCTCTCCACTGCATTCCCTTCAGCTTTTCAGTGCTTTTGGAGGACATGGTGGTCCCCTTCTTCCTTTTGGGGGGAAAACACGGTGTCTGAGCATCTTCTGAAACACTGCTTGGCATTTCTGGGGGAATATTCTAATTCTGTGACTTTTTTCTTCCTTCTTTTTCTTTTCTTTCCCCTCTCTCTCTGTTCTTCCCACCTCTCACTCTGGCAGCTCCGTAAGCTCATTAGCGATTTCTCTATCTTTATGTCCATACTAATGTTTGTGGGGCTGGATGTGCTTTTCGGACTGAACACCCCAAAGCTCCAAGTGCCTACTGACTTTAAGGTAAAAAGCAATACAGCTCTTTCTGGGAGAGTTGCTGAAAACATCTCCTCCCCATCAGTGGCATGGGAAGGCCATGCAGGGACAGCTGTGCCCAAATGAGCATATGGGGAATACCTGGGGCTGCAACACGTGGCTACAGGGGTGGATGAACATGGGATAAAGCGATGCTCGTTAGGAATGGGGTGTGAGGTGATGTTGGGCTTGCCAAAATTTCCAGGCTTGGGATTCTTCTTGGCTGTGGTATGCAAACTGCTCTCTCTCTCTAGCCCACACGTGTGGACCGAGGATGGTTCGTCTTTCCCTTTGGGAAGAACCCATGGTGGGTATACCTGGCCAGCGCGCTGCCCGCCCTGCTCGTCACCATCCTCATCTTCATGGACCAGCAGATCACAGCTGTGATCGTCAACAGGAAGGAGCACAAGCTGCGGGTGAGTCGGGATGCATCCTCACATGGGATCACAGAATCATGGAACTGGAGATGGAAGGGACCCTTAAAGGTCCTCTGGTCCAACTCTCCTGCAATGAACAGCTTGATCAGTGCTCGGAGCCTCATCCAGGGTCACAGGGCTTTGGTTGGAAGGGACCTCAAAGATCATCTGGTTCTGACCCTCCTGTCTTGTGCAGGGTTCCCAACTGCTAAATCAGGCACCAGATCAGGCTGCCCTCAGCCCTGTACAACATGAGATGGGCCAGCACTGCTTTGGGCAGCTGTGCCACGGCCTCACTGTCCTCTCAGTGAAAAATTTCCCTGACATCTCATCTAAATCTCCCCTCTCGCACTTGTCCTTATTGAACCTCATTAGGTTCCTGTGAGCCAACTTCTCAAGCCTGACCAGGTCCATCTGGATGCCATTCCTCCCTTTTATTGTGTCAACTGCACCACTCAGCTTGGTGTCATCTCCGAACTTGCTGAGGGTGCACTCGATCCCACTGTCAGTGTCATTGATAAAGATATGAAAGAGCTGTGGCTCCAAGAAGGGTGCTCTTCCCAGGGGTGATGCAGGCCAATTCAGGGGCTGCAGAGTGCTGCCAGGGGAAATCTCTGCCTTGCTATGCCCTGTGGTGTACAGAGGAATCTCTCCACTCCCCCCCACCCCTCTCTTACCCCCCGTGACCCCTGGCACTGTGTTGCAGAAAGCAGCAGGCTACCACCTGGACCTCTTCTGGGTGGGCATCCTCATGGCAGTGTGCTCCTTCATGGGGCTGCCCTGGTACGTGGCAGCCACCGTCATCTCCATCGCCCACATCGACAGCTTGAAGATGGAGACGGAGACCAGTGCTCCAGGGGAGCAGCCCCAGTTCCTGGGGGTCAGGTGAGGAGGGCTCAGCCATGCTCTGCCCCAGTGTTATGGGGACCCGACGGCACAGCCTCACCCTCCTCTCTCCCCACTCCAGGGAGCAGAGGGTGACAGGCATCATCGTCTTCGTGCTCACAGGGATTTCTGTCTTTCTGGCCCCGATTCTAAAGGTAAAACATCCCCCATTGCCCCGTCCCTGCTCTGCAGATGGTTGGGGTAGATATTTTCCTCCTGTTCAGCCCCCAGCACTCGTCCCCCTCCCCAGGAGCGAGCTGCTGCCTTCCTTGGGGTAAGGGCCGTGTTTTTCCATGTCCCCAGTACATCCCCATGCCAGTACTGTATGGCGTCTTTCTGTACATGGGCGTCGCATCGCTGAACGGCATTCAGGTGAGCAACTCCTCCTCCCCTGCCACGAAGGGGCCCCACACTTGAGCAGAAATCAGAGAATCCGTTACGGTTGGAAGATTCCCGTCTCCAACCCCAACCCGTCCCACCGTGCCCGCTGACCATGTCACTCAGTGCCACGTCTCCACGGAGCACCTCTGGGGCCAGTGACCCCACCATCCTCCTGGGCAGCTGTGCCCGCGCCCAACCAGACTCTTGGAGAAGAAATTTGTCCTCATATGCAACCTGAACCTCCCCCAGCACAACTTAAGGCTATCACCTCCATCCTATCACCGTTACTTGGGTGCAGAGGCCAACTCCCTCCTCGCTGCAGCTTCCTTAAAAATGAGGATTTTTGGCCCAGGGACTCGTATGCCCCCAGCCATGTGGGGAAGCAAATATCCACACCCCTCTGTGAAGCATCACAAAGCCCCAGCTGCCCCATTTGGGGCATGAGAAGAGGGTTTCTCCGGGCAACTGTGAGCCTGCAGAGGGCCAGTGGTCTGATGGCTCACACCAGCCTTCATCCCACCACAGTTCTGGGACCGCTGCAAGCTCTTCCTCATGCCAGCCAAGCACCAGCCCGACTACGTCTTCCTGCGGCACGTTCCGCTGCGCCGCATCCATCTCTTCACACTGGTGCAGATCGTCTGCCTGGCCGTGCTCTGGATCCTCAAATCCACTGTAGCTGCCATCATCTTCCCTGTCATGGTGAGGCTCTGCACTGCAGTGCAGTTCCAGGCGGCTTTTGCACGTGTTTCGTTGTTAAAAAAAGCCCACTGACTTTCTGCCTTCCCTCACGCATCGCCCTGATTGCAGCCTTGCCTGCAAGATGCTGGGATTGAAGCAAATCTCAGCAAGTGGTGGCCCCTGGGTCCTCACTTTCCCATCCCCCTCTCTCAGATTTTAGCCCTGATCCTGGTGCGGCGGCTGCTGGACTTTGTCTTCTCCCAGCACGACCTGGCCTGGATTGACAACATCATCCCCGAAAAGGAGAAGAAGAAGGAAGATGACAAGAAGAAGAAGAAAAAAGGCAACAAAGGGGACAGCAGCAGTGATGAGGAGGTGTGTGGCTGAGGGGGGTAGGGGAGGTTGGGACAGCACAGGCACCATGGGGAGGGGAAAGGTCCCATTGAAACCCCGAGGGAGAAGGGCTTTGGGTTTAGAAGGGCAGATGGGTGCAGTTCTACCCCATCTCATTCCAAAAACAGCGTGGCACACTGCTGGGCTCAGCTGGGGCAAGGGGAAGCGGGGGGGGGGGGGGGTCTTCTTCCTCACCTGGGAGGGAGTGTTTCACATCCATGTCCTCCCCAGGAAAGAGGTCCTCCTCCCGGAGCTTTGCGTTCTGATTCATCCCCGAACGGTTCTGACATGGATCGCAGGTGAGCAGCACCTGCAGCTCCAACACTCACCCCCCACATGGCCCCATCCCTCGGGGTCCCCCGTCCGTGGCACAAAATATTTCCAGGTCCAGCAGCTGCTGCTTCCCACTGCGTATCCCTTTTGCCACTACCCCGAGCCCGTTCCCATCCATCTTTGGGCACTTCTGAAATGCCGAAGTATATTTTCACTGCATCCTTTATGACTTTTCAACTATTTTTTCCCAGCAGTAGCAGCATCTGGAGCCCTTCCCTGGGGGAATTCCAGGCTGTTGTGGGGAGCAGGTGGGTACCGTGCTCACCTCCGTGTCCCCCTCCTCCTCTGCAGCATTACGCTCCACCTGAAGATTTCGTGCCCATCATCTCCTGCATTTAATTACTCCCGAAGCCCCATCTGCGCCGTGCCCCAGGTGAAGATAGAGATGGAGTCAGACTATGAGGACACCGACACTGAAAAGCCACCGCGGGACATGGGCAGTGAGACCACGCTATAGTTCCCTGCAGTGCTTCCTCTAAATTATATATATATATAGATATTTATATATTCATATATATACATATATATATATATAAAGCAAATTGGACATATTTTTCTATGTGAGACTGAGGAAAGTGCTGGCCCCCAAGGCTGCTGCTCCCATAGTTCTTAGCTTAACGAGCTAGATGTGCATTCCTCCCTTTCTGTTGGGCGAAGGCATCGTCACTGGTGTCGGAATGGGGCTCAAAGTGTGGAAATGGGCGCTTTTGGTCTCCAAACCACGGCTGGGCTGGAGAAGCTGAAGGCAACTGGAGGTGGGGCTGGGGTCCCAGCCATCCCATCATGGTCTTTCTGCTGCAGTGGGAGGGGTTCTCCTGTGCTGGGGGGGCTCGGCACAGAGGTATAGCAGAGGATGAGGATGCACTGGAGACTGGGGACTGGCAGGAGGGAAGGCTCAGGAGCTGGAGTGCCTGAGAAAGGCTGAGTGCCTGGGAGCAGCAGCAAGGAACAGAGTGTGATCCACTGCTGCAGGGAACTGGAAATGGTTTCCTGTAAGGAATTGGGCAGTAGAGCTGAGTGCACCCATGCCTGTCCCCACGTCATAACCATGGGGAAGCTGTGCTTTGCAGCACTGGCCAAAAACCCAGCCAGTAAAGGGGCAGGAGCCCTAACCCCACACCCAGCCAGGACCTGGCATGTCAGGCCCTTCCCACACCTTCTCCTTGCCCCACAGATACCAAGGAGCCTGCCCAGCCCCAGGACAAGGGAGTTTGCACCTCCTCAAGCTCCTCCACTCTATACACAAGGTTAAACAGCAAACACCCCCCAGTAACCCCACACACAGCTGCTTTCCTAGCAGGGAAAAACTCCAGGATGGTTTGGCCATCTTGGGCTTTTTTGTTCGTTGTTTTTTTATTTTTTTGCTCTATTTTAAGGCTGCAAAAAGCCCTCCCTCTTCCCTCCCAGGCAGAAATAGCCTACCTGGTATTTATAGGAGCTCTGTGCTCGTGTTGGCCAGCCAGGAGTTCCTGGGACACTGGCAAAATATTGCACCTGCTCTGAACCTCTACCTGGGCATGCCCAGGTCTTTGTAAATAGCCAAGTCAAACAGAAGGACTTGAATGCAGTTTCACGTTTATAGCAGGTTGTTTTGTTTTTTTTTTTCTGGTTTGAGAACACAACCACAGTGAGATTAATAGGTCTCACTCTGGTCACCATTTTAGCTTGATGTTAACATTAAGAGCTATCTCAGCTTGGATGCGTTGTGTCTATTTTGTAGTGTTTTGTACCAATCTCATGCGTGGTAGCTGAAGCATGGCACAGGTAGGTTTCTGCTTGTAATCACCCCACAAAGGTTAATTTGCTTTATCCAGTACATCAGCTCTACTGCACAGCAGCCCTACCAGGGCTCCATGGATTCCAGTGGCTGTTCCATAGGGCACAGCTGAAGGCTCAGCTCAGACCCTTCTAGAACACAGCTTTATCCATTTTGCAAGTCTCACACATGGTTTATACTTTTTGTATCTGAAATACCGGAGTGTCACAGATTTGCCAGCCCCATTACAGTACTACTGTAGCCATTTTTGTATTTACCAGTGATACAATCCAATAAATCTCACTTCAATTAGTCTCAACTCTCACTGTGTTTCTGGTGCAGCCTCAGCCACTTGGACCTTAGCTTCCCTGTCCAGGTGCTCCTCGGTTAGCACCTGTATAAGCACCCTCCCCTCCAGGGAAGAAAAATTAAAGGTGACCTCACAGGTGGCTCCAGCTCTCGCACAGCAACAGACCTGCAGCTCTGCAGCAAAGCTTGCCAGCACACAGGAAGGTGGGAATCAATCTTTACAGGGATACATGACCATGTGCTGCTTGCTGAACAGGATTAAGGAGTCCAAGACTCAAGCCCCTGCCCCAAAACCATCCACCACACAACTTGATCCATCATCCTGCTGCAGGCACTGCACTCACACATAAAGGCAACTTGAAATAGAAAAGAATTAGGACTGAATTAGGACGTCCACAGTCAGCTGTTGCTGATGTCGCCATGCAGTTGTGTTGGTTGAACTCATGGAGAAAGCTGAACCCATCCCTGCTCTGGGAGGACAGGGAGAGCTCACTACAAGTGTGGTAACGTGGCAGGGAAGGGTAGAACTTGCTGAGAAATAATTGTAGGAGTAAAGCAGCATTCCCCCACACCACTTCGTACTTTATTCAGAGTCAGCCTCATTGAGCCCTGCCCCCTTCATGCTACAGCACCCAATGTAAACACCAACAGCTCTCCATCGTTCTTTGGTTGGATAAAAAGTCTTTAAAAGTCACCATACAAACAGAGGGGAAAAAAAAAAAAAGTTTAGCTGCACACTGTGAATATGTTACAACAGAGCTACCACTGTGCGGAGCCCCATCCAGGCTGAGAACGTGGCTTCTTCCAGTTGCTGCTTCTACAGAAGAGCTCAACTCAAACTAAACATCCATCACAGAGTTAAACACTTCAGAGCAGGTCAAATGCAAGCACAGTCTGGGGTGACTGAGCATTTACGAGAACAAAACCACGAAGGCCACTCTTTTTGCACTGTGGAGCACACTCACTCACTTCCCCTAGGACTGCTGATGCTGCAGCGAGCTCCTGCACACCCAGAGGGTCTCAACTGCTGCTCAGTCCCTGCAAGAACAACACTGTCTGCAAGGCTGGCTCCTTAAAGAAGTGCTGGCTTTAAAAGCAGCTGATCTAGAAGGCCAGGAGCACAGATGCATATGCCTTATTACAACTAATACGCATATGCTTCAGCTTCAAATAAATACCTATGACCTCAGAATAGTAAATACCACCTCTGTACAATAAATAAAATATTGCATTTTCTATCGGCCTGTCCGGGAGTCATTTTGGAATGTTGTTTTCAGAGCTAAAAAGAGAGTCCTGTGTTAAACAGTTAAGGCTTCCAGTGCTTTGGGTTTCAACAGCTTCTTGGCAGCAATGATGGTGTTCTTCATCAGCATGGCAACTGTCATGGGCCCAACTCCCCCAGGGACTGGAGTGATGTAACTGGCTTTCTTCTTCACTCCTGCAGGAGGGAGAGAGAGAGTTTAACATCTATGCAAGTCAAGGACAGTGGTTACAGTTTCATACTGACCAGCCAGCTTGATAGGTCCTAAACTCATAGTGTCAAACTCCTTTTATGGCTATTAGTTAAAATATTAGCCTTTAATTAGGTCTTTTTCCCCATTAGCCAGGACAGCACAGAGCACATCGCATTCTGACCATCCCCACTTATGCCCCAAGCTCACATCAGAGGCCAAGCTGGGGAAAAAGCAAGGTCTAAATAGCTAGATGTATACAACACATACTGAGAGAGGCTAATGCAATGAAGTAACAGTGAGTGTTTGCCCTCCTTCTTGCAGGAAGGACTTTCTGCTGGGCTCATGGAGATGTGGGGCCTGCCTGGGCACTAAGTGGTGAGCAAGGCCAGTAAACAGCAAGGAAACTGCAAGTAAACTGCATGCTTTTGGTTATAGCGGGAGGCAGAGTTTAAGAACCAGGAGCATGGGTTATAAATTAAAGTAGAAGTAAAGCATCCCAGCTGCCTAGGTTCAGAATCAATCTCCCCTGCCTTGCAGTGTACATGGTCCCGTGGCATATTCCAGGAAAGCTCTCTCACTCACTTATACACTGAATGCAAAAACAAGAGAGCTTCAGGACTGGTATGCATCTGCTGCACTGCATGAACCAGGACTCTCTCAGCACTTCTCAGCTAGATGCTGAATGCTCAGAGTACAAGATGCCAGAGCCTTTTTTTTACCTTCAAAATCCACATCCCCAACCAGCCTTGATTTGGCAGTGATAGGATCCTGCACTCTAGTTATCCCCACATCAATAACTGCAGCTCCTTCTTTGATCATATCAGCTGTGATCAGATTAGGAATACCTGCAAGAAAACAGAGCCACATGCTCACAGTGGTGCTCAACAGCTCCCTGTTCCCCCTCACCCCTGTGCAGCCCAGCACTTTCTGACCCAGCTGGGCTTTTTTCCTGCCTCACAAATGCACTAGTCACAGGTGCATGATCCAGAGCTACTCCTTGAGATGTTCAGCTCCCTCAGGAATCAGGGGTTTGAGCGATTTATTTATAACCTCAGCAGAAAAAGAACTGAAATCCACCTCCAGAGAGAGGTCTGGAAAAAAGATGCAACCAAAGCACTCTCCAATTTGAAATCTTGATGTCTACTATTTTGCAGTGCTGCCTTCAACACTTGACACCCCTTCTAATCCTACCAGCACCTTATGTCTCTTCATGCCCAATTTCTAAACCCACTTTTCTCTCACACCAAGCTTCTGTTGCCAGGCACGGACACCCCAAATCAACTCAATTCTTCTGCTAATGAGCTATACCCACATCAGTGGCACAGCGCAGGGAAGAGCACGTGTACATGTGGGACCTCTTGTGCTCCGAAGTGGGTACTGCAGATGTCCTTCAGCATTTTCACCATCTCTGGGTAAGCAGATGCTCAGTATTTTTCTCTCCCCATAAGCACAGAACTGCCTGTATGTATAACAGGGCCCATATAACAGGGCCTGTTAGCTGCTCTCTAAGTCTGATCAGGTGCTTGCTAGCACACCAAGTCCTCCTGCCAGGTGTCATTTTGCATTTCCCAGAGCTACAAACAGTTCTGTTAGTCAACCCTATGCTTTATCACAGGATTAAACAGCCCACCCTTGCCCACAGCAGTTGCAAGCAGTAATAAGGGTGTCAGATTCTCTTGTGCTGCCAGAGCTGCCTCAGGCAGGGAGGCCTTGGGACACGTACCAGCAGGACTGTGTCTTACAAGGAGAGATTCCCACCAGAAATACCACACAAGCTGCAACGCAGCAGCCTCCGTGCACATCACCTGCACTGACAGCTCAGTCCTACCTGCTGCTGCTACCACGATGTCAGCACGGATCGTGTGCTGTTTCAGTTGCTCCTTGGGAGTGTAGCGGTGCGATATTGTTACTGTGGCATCACCTGCAAGAGGGGTTACATGAAGCATTTTACTCATGCGTGTGGCAGGTTCTCTAACCTTCCACCTTCAACACCACCTCGGAAAGTTATCGAAAATACAAGAGCTCGATGACAAACCACTGGGAGATGCCTATAAAAAAGTCAGAAGGAGGGATCTGGTAAAGAAGAAGGACTACCTGAAGAAAGCTTTGAAGTGGTTGCCTGTGCGCAGAGCTAACTGCCCAGCCTCCACCGTGGCTCATGTTATGTTACAGCCCTCAAGGCAGGCCTGGGGCTGGTTTAAGAGCCTAGCAAGAGCTGTGGGACAGGCAGAGGACTTCCTCCCACAGCTGCCTGGTACCCTGGCTCTGAAACCAGTGAGCTCCTACCTCCTGGACGCTCGTGCCTGCCATCTGTGTGCAGCAACATAGCAATGGGCATTCCCACATTCTTCGACCGGCCAGCCACTACCACATTCTTCCCCAGAGTCGGGATGCCTGAAGTAGACAAAACAGAATCTGAAGACAAAGACAAGCTGGAGCTGGGGCAAACAGCAGCCCATATCACAGCAGCTTACCCGTCCTCTTAATGATCTCCCACACTCCCCACGGGGTGGCTGGCAGCATGGAGTACTGGTCAAGGCACATGCGGCCCACATTTATCACATGAAAGCCATCAACATCTTTGTCTGGAGTCACAGCATTGCAGATCTTCCGCTCATCAATGTGTTCTGAAAGAAACAAACCAAGGGATCAGCCAAAAAAAAAAAAAAAACCTGACCTGCTGCACCAGCTCCTCAGAATCATCACATTCTGGAGGCTTGAAGCTTCCAACAAGCTCAAGGCTAACAGCTCCCAGCAGAAGGGGACTGGGACCACCTGGGGACTGTGCTGTTGCTAACGGAGTGGATATTTTTAGACAGCTGCAGTGCTAGAACCAAGTTTAAGCTCCTGGCACATGAAGTTGATACCACCAACACAAGATTAGATTTCCACGGCCCCCAGCATGTTACAGGCAGCTGTATGATGGAGCAGTGTTATCTTTAAGTTTGCACCATGGCAGAATGCCACTTGTCGTGTCAGGAGGACTCCTGAGCTACACCTCCTTCTGGCATGCAGCCTCTGAAAAAGTTTAATGTGAAAAATGAAACAGAATGAGACCCAGCTACTCACCAGGTAAAGGAAGCTGCACTAACAGGCCATCCACGTTGGCGTCGTTATTTAGTTTGCTGATCAAATCCAGTAGCTCCTCCTCAGTAATTGAAGCTGGCTTGAGGATCGTTTCACTGCTGATTCCTGTGCAGACAGTGAAAGTGCCGCATTAGAGAGAGAGGCACGTACACAAGTGGGACAGCAGCTTCTTTAATCCATGCTAATTTAAGCTGCCTGGTTTAAATCCTACACAAAAATCTGATATGGACACATCAAGGATTGTATGCTTCATGCAACAGTGACCAACTTCCAGGCCACGGACCTTCACGAGTCTTGTAAGTTATGATTAAAGACCATTTGTCTGTGGAGCCACCCCTGGGAAAGACTACTTGAAAGCAGATGCCCTCCCCGGGCATGGAGGGCTTGGAGAAACCACACAGAAACATTTTATGGTGAAAATGCAATTGCATCTCCTGTGGAGCTTCTTCACCACAGCAAGAAGGAGATATCAGTCTGAAATCTCAGCTCCAAAGGTTTCAGCAGCACAGAACGCAGCAAGGAATTAAAACACTGAGTGCCCCAGACCTTTTTTAGCACATCTTCTCCAGAAGAACACTTGGGAAACAAAGTAGGACCCCGATCTGCAAGACTGGAAGCCTCAAAGCACAACAGGACTGTGCTGAATGATGACTGCATCTTGGACAGTCGACTAAAGGAGGCAAATTAGAGCCCTGCTGGTGTTTTACACAGGCCCACCAAGCCCACAGATCCAAGCTGCAGAGGCTGAAGCTGCCCTGGAGGATTCAAGTGACACAATGCAAATGTGAACTGTGCCTATTAATTGCATCACAGCAGCACTAGGAAGGCAGCCAAAGCAGACACAGCAAACTCTGCAGTAAGCCCATGCAGCTGACAAAAAAAAAAGCCTGCCAAGGTGGATGCATCCTAAATGCTCCCCCAGCATCCAGCAGAGGACAAAAGCAGCATCAGAGCGAAAGCAACAAGAAGCAGAGCACAAGACTTACCCACATCAGCAGCCGCTTTGGTTTTGTTCAGCACATAGGAGTGACTCGCAGGATTTTCACCAACCAGAACCACGCTGAGGTGAGGTCTCTTGTTTCCAGCTGCTACCCACTGTTCAACCTCATGACGTGCCTCCAGTCTGATCTGCCGGGCCAGCTTCCTTCCAGAAATCACAACCGCATCCTCTCTGCAGTATGAGAAGCATCAGCACAGCAGTGTTAGGAACACCAAATCCAAGCCTCGTGCATCACAGCAAATAGGTGCTGCCCACGAACCAGGGCAGAAGTTCTCCCACCTGAGCTCAGTACAAGCCTTTACCTATAAAACTGCTTTCTTTCTCTGCCAACTACATTAAGCAGCATGTTCCAGTCCTCAGGCTGCAGCAGCCGGAGGAAGCGAACACACTCTGAGAGCAGGAGCCCACACGTGTGCTGCTCACACACATCACACAGCCAGCTTTCCCTTTGGGGCAGCCAGCCACCCTTCCCAAAGCACGACAGCTTCGCTCTGTGAGGCAAAACTCATTTCCACATTAAGCAGAGTTTCTGCTATTGGAAGAGCTGGACAATCCCAGCCCTGGGACACATCCCAGCCGTGGCAGAGTGTGCCATGCTGCTGCACACAGCCGACCCTCAGTGTCCCAGCAAGGCATCAGCACACAGCACAGCCCAAGCCGGTGCCCTCCCCCCCTCCTCAGCCCCACTGCATCTGTGCAGATTGACAAAACCAGGCGGGGGATACACGATTTCAAGCCCACCCAAAGACCCCAGCCGTGGGGGGAGGGGGGTGTGCCCATCCGAACCGTGTCACGCCAGCTCCTCGCCTGCATTTCTGATCTAAATCGGTAGCAGAGCTTCAGCCAAACGCATTCCAGGCAACCGGACACCGGCTTCGGGGTCCCGACCCCTCGCTCCCATCTCCGCGCCGTTCGAAGCCCCGACCCACGGCGGCAGCCCTTGGGGAGAAGCCCCACGGTTCTCCATCCTCGCCCCCCCCCCCCCCCCTTCCCACCCCACGCAAGGCGGCGGTGGGATTTCATCAGCCTGCAGCGCGCGGCGCGGCCGCTGGGGGCCCGCCCCATTCATTCCGAGGGCACCGGTGTGACCGGCGGCCGGGCAGGGCCCTGCCCTACCTGGACGCGCTGAGGTGAAGGCGGCGGGCGCGGGGACGGAGCGCGGTCCGAGCGAGAGAGCGGAGCGGGCGGAGCGCGGTCGCCATAGCAGCGGTACCGCACCCGCACCGCAGAGCGCGCCTCAGCAAACAGGCGCCGCGCCGCCCCGCCGGCGGTTTATATAGCCTCTGGGATCCGCCCCCCGCTGGCGGCGGGAGCCAATCGGCGCTGCGAGCGGCGCGGGGCTGGGCGGTGAGTGGCGGAGGAGGAAAGGAGTAAATGAAGAAGGGGGCGGGGCTTCCAGCCGTAATTGGGCACGGCGGCGCCTATTGGTTGGGTTCCCTGAGCAGGCAAAGGGCGGGGCGAGAGCGCGCCCGTTGCCATAGCGACGGGGCCGCTTCAGGCCACGCCCCCGTGGCGGCTATCGCGAGAGTTGGGCGGGAGCTGCGGCTGCCGGCGGCACTCGGCGGGGCCGCGCCGCTCGCCATGAGCTTCCTCTTGTGAGTGCCCGCGGGGTCGGGGCGCTGAGGGGGGGACACCTCACGGCGCGGCCCTCCGAGGGTCGGGGCGGCTCTGGGGAGGTCCTGCGGGGCGGCTCGGGTGAGGGTTTGGGGGAGGGGCGCGGCCCCCGGGCTCGCTCCGTTAGGGGGAGGCCTGAGGGCGCGCTCCGGGGCCTAGCGAGGGGTTGGGGGGGGGAGGGGAGGGCCGGGAGCGGCTGGGGGGGTTCAGCTGTGGTGGGGGCGATGCTGGGGGGAGGGCTCATCCCTCTGGGCATGGGGAGGTTGTTGTGAGGGTGGAGGAGGAGGTTCTGTGGGCGGTGAGGTGCCCCCGGGGCGGGTGGGTTGTGCCCGGGAGCGGTGTAGGCTTGGCGTGTTGGTGGCTGGCTGCTGTAACCTCTGTAAGCAGCTGTAGGGTTGGGCTGTCACGCAGCTGTGTGGCTGGTAAGGTGCTAGCTCTTGAAGCCTGGTAGGTGTCAGAAGGAGCGGTGAGGTCTTAAGGTGTGAGGAGGGGCTGGGGAGCTTCTCTCTGTTGTCAGTGATGTGCTGGGGTGCTCTGTGTGGTATCAGCGCTGTGCAGGGCCCGTGTTCCCACCTGCAGCGTGGTGGGAGGAGGTGGCTGGGCTGAAGAGCGAGTTGGATCAGAGGGTTTTTCACGTCCGCTGTGTCTAAGCAGAGCGCAAAGCCAGCGGGCTGTGCAGTAACGCTGCCTCAGGAAGCTGCTGTGAGACGCGTGCAGGCTGAGTGCATCCGGCTGTATGCAACTGGGGGGGGGTGGGCAGCAAGCCAGCAGTGCCAGGAAACACACGTGCCCCCAGCAGTGCTTTGGCTCACACCAGCACGCGTCAGAGCCAGCACAGGCTCTGCACAGAACGTGGTGACTCTGAGCTGTGTGGGCCGGGAGTCCGAAAGCGAATGTTTTGTGGTTGAGAGGAGTTAGAATCCTGCCATCTCTTGGCAGCGTTGGCTTTTGGGTGTGGATATAAAGCTCTGACACTGCTGCTCTGAGCTCCATTGTGGGGCTGGGGGGTAATGCAGTTGTGTAACTGTTGGTAGGACGTAGCATGGGGTGATTAAAGCTGCAATGGTGATGTGTGTTACAGCGCTGGAGTCTGTTCAGCTGCTCTTCTGAGCAGATTGTTTCCTATACTGTGTGCCTTTGCCCTGCTAAGCTGACCCAGTCAGGCCGTAGTTTTGCTGCTTGGCAGAACTTACGTTGCCTTGTCTGCAGCGTGAGTGAATGCAGCCACTGCTGGTTTGTCTTTGGGCCTTTGCACCAAATGCTCACTGTGATCTGAAAGGGGGAAGTGTGCACCTGGCTGTCAGAAGCACGTTGGCACACACATAGGATCTGTTCTCCCTGGTGGTGGAGAAAAGAGGAGGTCTGGTGTCACCACAGCTGAACCTGCCAAGAGGCAAGGAGCAGTAACGGGAGGGAAATGCTTCTGAAAAGGGACTGCTGCTGAAGGGCTAACAGGACGTGTTTCTCTTTTGTTTTCTCAGTGGGAGTCGATCTTCGAAAACATTCAAACCCAAGAAGAATATTCCCGAAGGTTCCCACCAGTATGAGCTCCTGAAACATGCCGAAGCCACTCTTGGGAGTGGCAACCTCAGGCAAGCTGTTATGCTGCCGGAGGGGGAGGACCTCAACGAGTGGATTGCAGTTAACAGTAAGTCCTGGGAGGGAGGGGAGGGTACAGATGTCTGGTTTTCATCCTCGAAAGAAACAGAACGTTTCCCAACATTCCTGTCCCAGCTTTATGCTGCTTAACTAAGGATAAAAGGGGAGCTAAGTGCTGAGCAGTCACGTGTGGAAGCCAGGTTGTGCTCTGGAAGCGTGCAAAAAGTGAGAAGCTGGCACGTGCACTTGTTGTTTTGGATTGCACTGGCTTTGAGTTCTGACTTGTAAAGGCAGTTGTTTTTGTGAGTGGTTATTTTTTGGAAGCGGGGTAAGCTTTGAGGACTGACATTTGGAATCGGGGTGTGTGGAACCTAAAGCAGTTGGAATCAACTTGATGCGTTTCCTTTCCAGCGGTTGATTTCTTCAACCAGATCAACATGCTGTATGGGACCATCACAGAGTTTTGCACGGAGGCAAGCTGCCCAGTCATGTCTGCTGGACCGAGGTGAGAAGTTTGTGATGGTCTGCAGCACGTCTGTGCTGGGGAAGTGGCTGGGATCTTGGAAGCGTGTGTCAAGAAGCTGAAGAGGAAGGGATGTGTCTGGGCGGGGTTTGGGTACAGCACTGTGCTTCTGCAGTCTCTCAGCTGTGTGTGAAGCCCTGTGGCCTGTTAGGGAGGCTGTGTGGTACCAGTGGCAGGTTCATTTTAAGGAAAATAGAGAGGTTTAACCTGACGTGGCAGCCCCGGGTCCTGCTGTCAACATTCAGTCGTGTCTCAGTCTGTTGTGCTCAGAGGTCGGAGTGTGGTTTTGGAGTGCACGCAGTTCTAAAACCACTGCTGCTAATGGGGCAGGACGTGAGACAGCGAGAACCTGGCAGTTCAGGCTGCTGCATGGCAGCACGACGGCTGCACAGGGAGAAGAGAGCAGGGCATTTGTAGAAGGCTGAGGCACCGTGGAAGGAGGAAACGAAGCAGGGCATGGAGGCTGGCTGGTGAGCAGTGTTTGCAGGGCTGTGTAAAATCCTGCCCTGCTTTTCAAACCAGAAGTATCTAGATTGCAAGTTCCTGTTTCTATATTCGGGGACGCTTCCTGTGAGGATTTCCTGTTTGAAGTGCAGTGTTCATATTTACTCGTTGGTTGTCGAGAAACAACCACCGAAACATACATTTTTTTTTTCCCCCCCTCTCTGTGGGGATTGTACATGAGATGACTGAGGAAGTTCCTTGATGAAGTTCTGGTAGACGTCTGCCCCACTTCTGGGGTGACGTGAGAAGCACGGATCACTTTGAGATGTTGTCCTAAAGGCTCCTAAAGAGCCTTTGGCTGACGTCTGGCCTCTGGAAAGTCAGCTGTCCCCTCCTGCTGGTGGGCACTTCCCAGAGGGAGAGCCCAATGAACTGGCTGGTGTCTGAAAGCCGTACGTGTAGTAACTCGAGAGGTGGGGGGCTGGCCCCCTCACTTCCCCTTCAGCCAGTTCGTTGCTCAGTTGAAAGCTGATGTCGGAGGAGGTTGTGGCAAAGCTGGACGTCGCTTTTGAGGGTGGAACCCTGCTGGCTGTTGCTGCAGTTGCTGGGGTGGGGATGTTAACCCAAGCTGTTGTATTGGGCTCGAGGAGCTCAGGCATAGAGGCAAAGCAGCACACAGAGTACTTGTTTTGCAGAGTCATTCCTTGCCAAGATAAGGAGGAAGCTGTGAGGCCAGGAGGCCAGAACAAGGCCTGAAAATGCTTCTTCCTCTCCTCTTTCCCCAGTAGACCAAGGAATTGATTCTTTCTTTCACTCAACAGATACGAGTACCACTGGGCAGACGGTACCAACATAAAGAAGCCAATTAAGTGCTCAGCTCCGAAGTACATTGATTACTTAATGACGTGGGTTCAGGATCAGCTGGATGACGAAACCCTCTTCCCTTCAAAGATTGGTAATTGCAACAGCACAGCACGACGTGCCTTGCATACAGGACCACGGTGCCACCGGATAGCCTCAGTGCTTTACTTCACGTCCTGGTGGTTTGTTTTATAGAGCTGGTGGGGACTTTTAATCCTTCTGACTCAACTGAAACTTCTCCATGCTTTTCAGGTGTCCCTTTTCCCAAGAACTTCATGTCGGTGGCCAAGACCATCCTGAAGAGACTGTTCCGTGTGTACGCCCACATTTACCACCAGCACTTCGATTCCGTCATGCGGCTGCAGGAGGAGGCACACCTCAACACCTCCTTCAAGCACTTTATCTTCTTTGTGCAGGTGAGGCGCAGAAAAGCTTCTCACCTGCCTCCACTGGGGTTTTTTTGTTCCCATTTTCTTTTAGGGGGAGTTGGAATTTACGTGCCTGCTTTCTTTCTGGAGGTCTACAGCAGTGCTGTAGGGGGGGGTAGCTCAGCTTTTACCTTCCATGCACGAACCATACCGTGCTGTTGTTTGGGGTGTAATTATGCAAGCTGGCTGTAAATGCTTGCATTTCCCTCTCTGCTATTTTATTAGCAAAGAGACCAGACCATAAAGAGGAGGAGGGAGAGGAGGGGCACTCCTCAGCCGTGCAGCCAAGCTCAGTTTGCCCGAAATGCTTGAATTTCTCCAGAGAAACAGCCGAGGTGGCTGCAGTTGCATGCGTGTTGGCTGGACCTGGAGCTTTGTTCTCCAGGGGCTCTTCCAGCAGCGTGTTCAGTTCTGCTGTTGCTTTTTCCTGCCAGGAATTCAACCTGATCGACAGGCGGGAGTTGGCTCCGCTGCAGGAACTTATCGAGAAGCTGGGCTCCAAAGACAGATAAAAACTTGCCCTGGGAGGACACACTCGGCTTCCAGTCGTGGCCACTCCTTTCTGCTTTGTCCACAGCCATTCTCCCCTTCACCCTCAGCCACACAAGCCCCAAAAAGCCGGACGGTGTGCTGGCTGGTGCTGCCTCACTCGGTCTCAAAGGCCTTTGGTGAAGCAGTGCCACAGCAGCCCGCGGAGCCCTGCAGCTGGTGGCTGAGCTGTGGTGCCTGGCACCGTTTTGTCCACTTTTTTTCCTAAGCTCCGTACTCGAGTCTGGCAAGAATTGCAGTGGGAAACTCAAGAGGCGCAGCTCGGAGCAGGTTGTTTGGTTTTGTGCAGACGCATGGAGAAGTTCCAGAATGCCTCTCTGTTTTCAGTGCCGGAGCAAAGCTTCCCCCAGATCCCACAGACGCAGCACGTGGCCGTCCTGGGGCTGTGTCCCTTCCTGGGATAAGGGCAGCCAGCAGAGGCACAGCTCATTTTTGGAAGTGCTTTTTTGGTTTTAGATGCACTTTGGCCAAAGAGCCTTAAGCTCCCCGCGTGGCAACATTGACGGGGAAGGAAAAAAAAAAGTGCCTGGCAAGGGGAGCCTGCCCCTTGGGGTGCAGAGCAGCTTTTCTGCCCCAGCTGGGGGAGGGTTGGGGGGGAGGGAGGGCAGAGGGAGGGGCAGGGACCAAGTTGGCAAGGCAATAAAGTTTCTTCTTCCTGCTCTCCTTTCTAATGGATGTGCTGTCTGTGTCTGTGTACCCTGTGGGTGTATCTTTGCACAGCTCCCCTGGGGGGTGGGGGCTGTAGCAGCAGTGTCCCCCCCCCCCCCCTCCCCCAGCGCTGCTCCAGGATCCTCCTCGTGTAACCACACCTTTATTGGCCAGGCCACCCCCCCGCAGCCCTCCCACCCTCCTGGCCCGGCTCTCAGCTCCATCAGGACTTGGGGACGGAGGTGAAGATGCGCAGCCCGTGCATGCTCTTGATCTCCTCGCTCAGCGCCTGCAACAGTTGAACCGTTATGAGCCAAAGGTGCCTCCGAAGCGGCCAGCGAAAGCAGCAGCGCGGAGCTCCGCGTTTCCTCACCTGGTTCACCATCTGGTGCTGCTGCACCGTCCGCTTCTCCCGGAACTCCTCCGATTCGATGTGGATCTCGTACATGGCCCCGCAGCCGCCTGCGGGGAGCGCGGCCCCGCTCAGCACCGCGGTGTGAGAAGGAGGAGGAGGGGAATGGGGGAAAAGCCTTTTTATCCCTTACCCGAGATGTCCACCACTCGGATGGCGGAGGCGCGGGGGAATTTCTCGCGCAGGACGCGGCTCACCCGCTCCTCCCCGTCCGCTCCCGAGGAGAGGCAGCGCCAGGCGCCGCGCGGCACGAGGAGCTGCGGGCACAGACAGCGGAGCGCTCCGGGAGCTGAAACGGAGCGGGGTGGGGGGGGAAGGGGGAAGGGGGAGGCGGCCTCGAGGCCCCGCGGTCGCTCCGGCACTCACCGGCCCGCGGCCCCGCAGCCCCGACGCCGCCATCGTGGGCGGAGCGGGGGGAGAGCGGAGAGGCGACGGCCGCCCTACGTCACCGCTGCGCGCCGCACCACAGCGCCCCCTATCGGAGCGGAGGTCTCGGAGCGGCTCCCCCCTCCCCTCCCCCCCATCCCAAATCCCCACAGCCCCTCCCCCATCCCTCCCCACATCCCTCCCCACAGCCCCCACGGGATGGGGCGGCCTCACCTCCGCACCCTCCCCACTCCGGGCCTCATCCTGCCCACCGCCCCCGAAAAACACCGTGCAAAGCCGATCCCAACCCCCCAACCCCCCCCCCTCCCCCCCCATCCCAACCTCCCCTCCCCCCACCGCCCCCCTCCCCCCACCGCGCCCGAAGGCAGAGCCAAAGAGAACGGCCCCCGATGTTGAGTGCAAAAAATAAATATAAAATTTATTAAAACACCCACAATATTTTAAAGATATCAGGAATAATACATTTTGCAGCCGGGTGGGCCGCGTGTAACTTAGAATAAAATACAAATTAAAAACAAAAACGAAACGAAAACAACAACAAAAAAAAAGAGAAATCACGGGGGAAGAAGTGGGGGGGGGGGGAGGGGAAAGGGGGGGTCCATACTTGCGATTTTTTAGGCATCCTAAAAAATAAATTTACCAAAACACTTGGGGAGGGGGAGGGGAGGGGTTGGAGAAAGGTCTGAAGAACCGAGAAACACACGAAAAGGGGAGAAAGAAAAGGGGGGAAAATTATACAAAATAAAATTATCGGCATAAATTTACTGTCCTAGGAGTTATCTACAGTTTAATACACATTAATCCTATTGCCTTGAGACGTGGGGGGGGAAAAAAAAAAACAAACAAAAAAAAAAAACCAAAAAAAAAAAATCTACCGCTCCTCGATCCGCCCCAGATTAAAAAGAAAAAGAAAATAAAAACAACTTCATTTCAAGTAACCACAGCCCCGAGCCGGCCAAGGAATCTTCAAGTGTGTCCCTGGGGGGGGACCCCCTGTCATCTCCGTCCTCCGACCCCCACGAAACGCCGACGCGACCCCAACCCCTCCTCCGCTCCGATCCCGAGCGCTGAACCCCGGAGAAATGGCGCTTTTTATTTCATCTCGTTTTCATTTTGTTGGTTTTTTTTTTTGCTGCTGTGTTTTCGATGGTTTGGGTTTTGTTTTTACGTGTGTGTGTTTCGTTTGCTTGTTTCCTTTTCCTTCCTATTCTCCGCGCCACGGTGCCAAACCTCACCGGCGAAAACGCTCCTAAAACAAGGCTGAAACTACGGCAGTTCTGTAATCCCTGAAGGATGAGAAAATGAGGAAAAGCCCGGGCGGAAAAGGGTCGATGAAAGGAAAAATCAAACGTAGGAACCAACACCGCTGCGAAAGGATCCCTGATTTCGGAAAGATTCGCCCCGGTTTCACTGCCTTCGCTGCTGCGGCGCTGCACGGTGCGGGATTGAGGTATCTGCATCGGTTTGGGGCACGGAGGGGCTGCTGCCCCCTCAGCTCACGGGAATCCAAAGGGAAGAAAAGTAGCACCAATGAAACCCCCAAAAAAATGGAAAGGAGAGCGGGGAGGTGGAAAGGAAATGAAGAGATGGGAGAAGCGTGAAGCCCAGCTATCCCCTGCCACAGCTCCCCGCAGCCAAAGCCCGCTGTCCTGGGGAAGGAAAGGAGCTCCGGGGCCAGGATGTGCCAGCACCGTGTCGGGGTGCAGCGGCCACGCACCGGCTCCAAGCACCACGGCCGTGCTCAGAGGGTGAGCACCACGTCCTTGTGTTGTGCCCCAGCCCCGAGCACCACAGCCGTGCTCGGTGGGCAAACAAGTCAAAGCACCGTGCCCCGGCACCGCACCCGCACCCCACGTCTGAGCACCACGTTCAAGCACAGTGTTGGTGAACGGTGGGCGAGCACCACGCCTGAGCAACTGTTCCTGAGCACCACGTCCACGCACCGTGCCCAAGCACTGTGTCCATGAACCCTGTTCAAGCACCGTGACTGCGGACAACGTCTGAGCACCATCTGAGCGAGCACCGTGCCCGCGTGCTCTGCATGCACACCAGATCTGAGCACTGCAGATGAGCACCACATCCGAGCACCACGTTCACACACTGTGGCCGAGCACCACATCCATAGCACCGCGGCCGAGCACCAATGATCCAATACCACGCTCACAGCCCCTGCTTGAGCACCGAGTCCACGTGAGCACCGACAGACCACAGCCAAGCACTGCGTTCACACACCTGGCTGAGCACCACAGCCAAGCACTGCGTTCACACACCTGGCTGAGCACCAAGGCCACGCAGCGTGGCCGAGCACCACAAGCGAGCACCGTGTCCCCAGCACGGGGCCGAGCACCATGCCCGAGCACCATGGCCACGCGCTGGGGCTGAGGACCACATCTGAGCACTGTGTCTGCCCAACCCTGGTTCCTGGAGGGGAAACGAAGCTGCCACAAAGCAAAGGTGCCCTCCAACACTTCAGCGCGGCACCGATTTCTGTTTGCATAAGAACAAGATGCTCCCGGCACGCTTTGAGCTGTCGCTCCGGAAAAGTAAACTTCCTTCTCAACGACATCATTGCTTTTTTTTGTTTGTTTGTTTTCTTTTCTTGGTTCTCTAGTTTCGTATATACATGAGTAGCACCTCGGCAAGATGGAATCAGGCAGAAGCATGATACAGTTCGTTAAAACACCATAGCACCATTTTGATTAGAAGATTTCATTTAATAAAAATACGCCTTAAAGAGCCCACAAAGCATATTCCAGTACTAAAAGGAAAAGTTAGCAATTGAGGCACCTCAGGGATTCTGGTTTCCTTCTCCTTCCTGAGCCTCGTCCCAAGAGTGCCAAGAGGGGGAGCAGCCCCCGGCCAGCACCGAGGTACACACCATGACTGGGAACACCACGGCGTGCGTGGAGATCTCCCCCCACTTCCCATCGTGGGTGTTGTTCTAGCACCAGTGTGGCTGCGACCTGCTGCAAAGTGTCCCCCCACCCCGGCCCCGATGCGATTAAAAACACCGCCCCAAGCACACCCCACTGCCCACCCCACACCGGGACGTCCCCGCAGTGCTTCCACCCCATGGCTTCTGCGCGGGTGGGACAAGCGTGGGTGCTGGTACAGATAAAGAAAAAGATTTTGCTTAAAACAGACTCTCAGCAGCAAGGGGTTAAAGAGCTGTGCATAGTTTTCTAGTTTTCATATAAGAAGTCTGAAGCATGCTAATTTTCAATGACTGAGATTTGAGGTAGGTTATACGTAATGTAGTGTAAAAACGTGAGACTGCAGCAGTTCTCGCCCTGACCCACACGCCGCTGCCCCCCTGCCGGACCAGTTTGAGCCTCCCTTCAAGGCAGAGGGGGACGCCGTGCTGGAGCAAGCTCCCAAACCAGACACCTCCAAGGAAGCAGGACTTAGACAGGTTGCACGGACCGAAACATTCTCCAAACGCGCGCCCCTTTCTTCCGAACGCCGCAAATTTCTTGCTAACATCATCTACGCAAAGCTTTCAAGGCACCCCTGCAACAACCTACAGCACGGAAGTCAGACAAGGCCTGGGCGAAGCGAACTGAGGCCGGCACCCGAATCCGACCTCTCTCATTCTTAGACCTCCAAACAGCACTGCCACTGCACCACGGCTGAGCCTAATGGCCAAGAGCCATGGCCAGTCGCTACAGCCAAGACCTACAGCCAAGCTCCATGGCCAAGCCCCATGACCAAGACCATGTTCAAGATCCATGGCCAAGCTCCACAACCCAGACCCATAGCTAAAACCATGACCAAGACCCATGGCCAAGCTCCTTGACCGTGTCTCAAAGCTAAGACCACAACCAAGCCCCACGGCCATGCTCCTTGGTCAAGACCTATGGCCAAGATCTACAGTCAAGACCCATGACCAAATGCTATGGCCATGACCCATGGCCAAGACCAACAGTTGAACCCCATGGCCAAAACCATGGCCAAGACCCATGGCCAAGACCAAGAGATGAACCCCATGGCCAAAACCATGGCCAAGACCCATGGCCAAGACCAACAGCTGAACCCCATGGCCAAAACCATGGCCAAGACCCATGGCCAAGACCAACAGCTGAACCCCATGGCCAAGACCCATGGACAAGACCAAGAGCTGAACCCCATGGCCAAAACCGTGGCCAAGACCCATGGCCAAGACCAACAGCTGAACCCCATGGCCAGTGCTTGTAGCCAAGCCCTGAGGCACGCAGCCCCAGGACACCCGCAGGCCAACGTAAGGTCTGACTTGCCATGAACTCTACAATCCTGATATGCTATTGGGTACTTATAAGAAAAGCGATAATAGCTCATTGAATTTCCTTGTCAAATATACGCGACTTTACAGATTACAGTTAAAAAAAACAAATTATGAAGGACGGACAAAGCATGTTAAATATTCTGCCAGTATTTACAGTTCTCCCACCATAACTGTGTCTAAAACATACTGCTTTCAAGTTGTCGAGGGGGGAGGGTGGGGAGGGGGGAGTTTGCTTTTTAATTTTTTTTTTTTTTTTTTTGCTTTTTGCTTTCTTTTTTTTTGCTTTTTTTTGTTTTTTTTTTTAAGTTTCGCTTTCGTTTTTAAACCTAGGTGAAAGTGCTTTAAAAACAAAAATTTCTTTCCCTATGTACAGGCTTTAAAATCAAGACTACACAAAGGTTTCAGGCTTGTTTTACCGAGATCCTGCTTGAGCTGTGCCAGTGCGCGGGGGTTACAGTAAACACGCGGTGACTTCGGCACGGCGACGGCGCCCGCTCTCGCACGCTCGTGCGTTCCCCCCCTTGAAAGGCACCTGGAAGTGCAAAGCGACGGCACGGCCCCGTCCCGCACCCAGCACGGCTCGAGGGCGGCAGCCTCGGCTGAGGTTGTTGGGAAAGCACCACGCAGTGTTGTTGGTTGGTGGGTCAGTGGGTTGTTGGGTTGGTTTTGTTTTTTTTCCCCGTGGGAAGAACGGCAATCTGTAGGAAGGTGAGATGATGGCACCTGGGGAGAGAAAAACGCGGAGCGCAGCGCTGCGCCCGTCGCACTGAGTGTGGGGAGACGAGTCCTGGGTTCGCTCCTCCCACGGCCGTCGTACGGCCAAAGTCCCCCAGAGACTGAAAGCACCAGACTTCAGCAACAGTGATGTACAGAGAGCAACGCTAGCTATTCACAGTTTGGTGTTGTTGTTTCTGTGGGTTTGTGTCGGTTTGTTTTCTTTCCTATTTCTGTGTTCGATTCCTGTGTCGGGTTACTCGGAGACGCAGCCACCGTTGCCGAGCTGCTCCTCTTCTCAGGGCGACAGAGCCCCGAATACGAGCACGGAGCCCCAGACCCGAGCACGGAGCTCCGGAGCATCACCCTCCACACCACACCCTGAGGTCTCCACCCGTGGGGATGGACTCCTCCAGTTGTAAAACAGCTGTTGTAGGTCCTTGAGAAAACGATTTAAAGACATCGGATGTTCGGCGCGTCCGGCTGACGCCGGAGCACGCGTTTCCAGGTGACTCTGCAAAGCCATCCCCGATCCCCACCCGGGGGAGGTCCACCTCTGCCTTTGTACGCTGGTTTGGTGTTCGGGTTATTTCTCTTTTTTTTTTTTCCTTTTTTTTTTTTTTTCCTTTTTTTTTTTTTATTAATTCATCTTTCTCTTTTCTCTCCTCGATGTTTGCTCCGTTTTTGAAGGTCGGCTTCGTCATCCTCATCAGATTAAAAAATAATAATAACAATCCAATAAATACGTGGTTTTAAGTGGAATTAAAAACCTCTCCTTTGCGAAAGGATGCTATAAACTTCTCTCTCCATTCTTGCAGTGCACAAGGATAGATTAAAAAAACACAGAGATATAAATATTAGGTTACCGAAAAATGTCAAAGAGCATTGTTCCTTTCCTATTTTCCTACTCTTTGCCAAGTGCGGCTTGCACCCGCGTCGGTTCCGTTGTTTCCAAGCATAAACGTTGGGTTTTATTTTGCTTTTTGTTTTGTTTTTTTTTAGCTTTTTTTTTTTTCCTTTTTTTGTTTTTTTTTCTTCTCCCCCATTGCCCGAGGAGAAAGCACCACGAAGACAGCACCGGGGACTCCAGTGCTGCTGACTTTTGAGGTAAGAAGGGCTGCGGCGGCCGCCTCCGCCTCACACCCAGCGGCTGTAGGGCCCCGTCACCTTGGTGTACGCGTAGGAGGACACAGTGATGGCGGAGTTGGTGGGGATGGCCACCGCCTGCCGCGTGGGGACCGCGTTCCTCCGCTCCTTGGTGGCCGCCTCGGCCGCCAGCGCCCCGCCCCACTTGCGCTTCTTGGCGAAGGCCTTGGCGTCCTGCTGCAGCCCCAGGCGCGCTGCTTCCTCCTGCCGGGCGCGGGCGCGCTCCGCCAGCTGCTTCATCTTGGCCTCCCACAGCGCCAGGCCGTGGTTGGGCTGGTTCAAGTTCTTGTGTTGGTAGAAGACCAGGGAGATGCGCGTGGGGTGGCAGCGGTTGGGTTTCTTCAGCGGGGTGGTGGCGTGCAGCTCGCGGCGGGCGCACTCGATGAGGATGGAGCCGTGCGCGGGCGCCACGGCCACGCCTCCGATGTTCTCGTCCAGGAAGTTGTGCTCGCTGTCCGACCACTCCTCCTCCTCCTCCTCCTCTTCTTCCTCCTCCTCCTCCTCCTTCACCGCCTTCATCGGCGCCTCCTCGATGCCCTCCTCCAGCCCAAAGGGGTCCCACGGCTTCTCCCGGCGTACCCCCGCCGTCCCCTTCTCACGCACCGCCGCCGCCTCCCATGGCTTTTCAGGCAGCCCCGCCACGGGCACCGGCGTCCTCCGCTCCTCCGCCTTGCCGGAGCCCCACGGTTCTTCGGAGAAGACGGGCAGCTCCGGCAGCGCTGAGCCGAAGCCCAGTGGTCCCAGCTCCCAGCCCTTGTCCCGCAGGCTCGGGGTACCCGTGCTGCCCAGCACCGTCTCCCCCAGCTTGCAGGGGCTCCACGGCTTCGGCAGCAAGCTGGAACCGCACGTCGACGATGCTTCTCCCGCCAGGACGTTGGACCACTGCTTCTCTGGCAGCGGCAGGCGCACGGCGGCATCGAAGGCGCTCAGCTTCTCCCGTCCTCCGGCGCCCAGCACCAGGCTGCTCCACGAGCTCTCCGCCGCACTAGTCCGCTCGGGGGAAGACGAACCTCGGGACGATGCTTTGTAGGGACTCCACTGCTGCTCCAGGCCACCGCTGTGCGCCGGTACGGGGACGGTGGGTAGAGCCAGACCAGCGCCGGGCACAGCTGCAGCGGAGTTGTTTAGGGACTCGATGCTGGGTGGGGGATCCGGGGGCTCCTGCTTGATGGCCCTGCTGCCAAAACAGTTCTGTGCAAACGAGGATGCCTCCTCCGAGCCCGTGCTAGTCCTGTGCACCCCGGCTGCTGCCGCCTTCTGCTGGCTGGCATAGCGGTTGGCCCGCTCGTAGGTGCGCTGGTGATGGTTTTTGCTCCGGACGCTGTGTGGGATGGGCTCGGGGAAATCTGTGTTCCTGTAGGTATGGTTGAGGTTCTCCTGCAGCACCTGGATGTTGGGCTTCTTCTCATAGCTGTTGCTCACCCAGCTCTCGCCCCTCTCGGGCACCCCGTAATTCACAAACTGTGAGGGGAACACGTGGTTGTTGGAAAAACCGTAATACCCAAAGGAGGGCAACGTGAACTTGGAATGAAACCCGTTCACGGAAGGCAGATTGGGCTGTGCATAGTAGGAATGGTAAGAGTAAACACTGTTCATGCTGTAAGGGTCAGAGGGCCGGCAGCTGCCCAGCACCGAGTAGCTCTCCACCACCGCATTGCCGTTGTACTTGAAGGCGTTGTAATGGCTCTGCGGCTCCACTTTGATGGAAGGTTTCAGCGGCTGTGAGGGAAGCCCACTTTTCAACGCCATACCTGTGGGCACAGCACACACAGCCACTGTGACCGGATGGCCGAGGAGCCACCAGCAGGGACTGAGGACCCCGTGCCTAAAAAACCCAGCCAGCCTCAAAAATCCAACAGCAACAGGACAACCGGCCGAGTCAGAGCCTGGCCATGACCAGCATCACCCCATGTGCTGGCAGCGACTTGCACCCACGTGCTGAGCTGAGCAGCAAAAATGCAGGCACCACAAAAGCCACAGTGCAAAGCCAGACCCCACAGCGCGAGCTGGTAATGCCAACTTGAAGGCAGCGCTGCTGGTGCACCCTACGACCAAAGAAAGCCCCCCAACCATGACACCCCAAAAAGCTACAGGGGAACATCCTCATCCCCTCACTGCTTTCTGGACAGCCTGGGGCTGTGTGACCTCAGTTCTGTTCCCATTACCTGCATTTTGTTGGAGTGTAGGAAGTTCGAGCACTTCCTGCTTGATCTTCTCTGGTGTCATCAGCTTCTCCTTCTGCAGTTTCTTCTTCTCCGCTGCTGCTTTCTTTGCCTCCAGCTGCCTCTGCCGACAGGACTTGGCGGGCTCGGGCAGCTTGCGCACCTCACGGGGGAAGGATGTGAGCACCTGGATGGCCCCGCTGCCCACCTTCGCGTTTTGGTTCTCCTCGCTGCCGAACTCATCCGTGCTGGACATCTTGTAGAGGGGGAGGACGTGCAGCTGTTCATCTTCGGGGATCTTCCCCACCACGCGATTGTCTTCTTTTGTCAGCGTGCAGACCTGGGGGAGCGCAGGAGGCCATGAGGGGACAGCACTGCCAAGCTCTAGAGATGCTGACAAACGCAGCCCAAGGGAGGCAAGGGTGACAGCCCTGACTCAACACCAGTCCGCACCCCACGCCTGCACCAGCGTGGATCCCCCAGCCCACTCTGCTCCCCTGCTCCTGCCTGGAAACTTCCCATGGGGTTCAGGTCAGACTACAGCAAATGTTGACGCTTTGCTTTCATCTGGTGGGGACAGCTTCAGCACCTCACAGACGTGAACGCTTTCATTCGAGGGACTTAAGTATCAAAAAGCAAATTGCTCCATGACTGCAAGCACCGAGGATCACCCACCAATCTGGGGTGACAGTGGCATCTCCACTCCGAAGCACTCTCCATTGGACCAGCTGGACACCACGCAGCTCAAAAAGACATCAGCAGCCAATGGGGAACCATCCCGAAAAGCCCTGCCAGCGCCTGCTTACCACTGTGCAGCCATTGTAGAGGTTATGCTGATCTTTGTGAGCATGAGCACAGAAGTCCATGCATGCTGTCACCCCTGAAAACGGCCTCCCCTCCTTCAAGCCCAGCCGGCAATCTATTGCGATATCCTCGTTGGTAACCTAGCAGAACGAGGAGAAGGCTCCAGTTACCTGAAATCCACAAGCTGCCACCCCACTCCCATTCTGCTGGCCACCAGGAGCCCGAGAGGAGACGATGGCTGGCTGGGTACCTGATTCTGGTAGGCCTGTGGTGCCAGCCTCTTGTAAAGTGGAGCAACCTCAGTGGCCAAGTCCTGAAAGCTTTTCCGGAGCAGTTCTTCCTGCAGTAAGGAATAAAAAGAGCGTTCATACACAAGAGGACATCACCCAAGGGTTTCGGAAGCAGGGATCCAATCAAGGACACAGCCCATACACAAAACACTGAGTCCAAATTTCCCCACTGTGTCTGCAATCACACAAAGTGCACAGCCTCAGCTTCTGGAGACATCTTGACCACTCAACCCCCAGCTTCAGTCTGTTGTGCTTCCAATTGCTCAACACCAGAGCCCTCCAGATCTCCCTGGGGCTCTTAGGGAGATCCCATTTGTCACAGCACTTGCTGTCACACTTGGCAGCAAAGCCCTGAGACATCAGTGAGAGCCTCACTTATTTACCAGGAGGTCAGCTTGTCATTTTTTCCCCCCAGTTCCCCAAAACTACTCTGAGGGACCCTATTTTCAGACTTTCTCCTCACAAACCTTGGAGCCAAGTCCAAAGGGAAACCACCTCACCCACTCCAAAGCACTACAGCGTCACTCACCTCCTTGGGATTGTCCCCCACCAGCCTGAACTTCCGTGGAGTTTTGCTTCGGGCGTATTTGCAACCATTAAAATACATACTCCAAGAGCAGCCGAAGGAGAAGGAAGCGCCGCAGGTGTTGGGGTCCTTGCCTTGGCACGCACAGGTCCGGCTGCAAGAGGGACAGCAAGGAGGAATGTCAGCCACCCCTGTGCTGACAGCATCCTCCTCCTCATGGGTTGGAGGGAGGACAGCTGATGGAGAGACATGGGAGGACACCTGTGTCCCCTTCCAACCCACATCCCTGAGCTGGCATGGTGACCTGCTCGCACTTACTCGTCGTTCAAGCCGCAGCGGCGGCTGGTGGGGTTGCCGTACTTGGTGAGGGTGTCAGTGAGCTCCTGGTACAGAGTGTCACCCAGCGTGCGGGGGATGCCCTCCCAGGCCAGGATCAGGATGATGATGACAGCGTTCTGGCAGTGGTGGCCGGCTCGGTGACGCACCAGGCACAGCAGCTTCTCCTCTTGGTTGTGTCTCCGGATCACCTGTCAAACAGCCAGCCCCAGTTGGGACATAGATCCCCACCAGTGGGTGCTGGCTGCCTCCACACCGTCCCACAGGAATGCGGGGAAGAGAGCTGTGGGCACAACCCTGGGTATGTCCCTCCCCATGGGCTCAGGGGTGCCACAGTGACCTCAAGGCCCAGAGCACCTGGTGGATGTCACTGGGTGAGCACGGCTGATGCTTGGATTGGAGGACCTTAGTAGCCTTTTCCAACCTTACTGATTTTATGATTCTATGATTCTGTGAGAAGAAGCCCCGAAGAGGTTCCCAGGAGCAGCTGCCACTTTTGCTTTGCCCTTCGCTGCCGCACCTTGAGCCTCTGTCCTGGCCCCATGGGACCACTAACAGTGGGGACCTCCTTGTCCCCAAGCAGACTGGGGACAGACAGCAGCATTACACTGTGAGTGGCAGAGATAGGATGGAAGCCCTGAACCTGGGACTGCTTCACTCCCCCTCACCCGCTTTTGATTGAATGGCACAGATGTAAAGTGATGTGCAGCCCCGAGGTCTTCTGGGGCCCTTTCTGCAGTGCTGGTGGCTGGGGGCTGCAGGCACTCACTCACCCACTTGGCGATGGGGCAGCCCCGGGAGCTCTTCCCCTCCTTCCCGGTGTAGATGACCTTCTCGATGCGGATGGCTTTCCCCTTCTCACCATACCTGTGGGCAGACACACATCAGCCACGAGTGTCCTGCTGAGGCCTCACCCCACACACCCCAATTCTGCCTTCAGGAGGCTCCCAAGCCCCTCTCTGACAGCTTAAGGCCCAGGCTCGATGTCAGGGCCCTGCGAGGTGTTGTGGTGGGGGATCCTTACCGCTCCTCCATCAGCTCCCGGATGGATGCCACAGTGGGCCCTGAGCCCAGGTGGGTGTAGTACGGCCCCTCGTCCTTCTCCACAATTTGCTCTGCAAAAAAAAGACATGGGGGGGGGGGGAGGGGAATGGGACAAAGATGTTGGGGTGTACGTGCCCTGTGGGAACTGCATCCCCCAGATGTTGAATTCCCCCAAATGAAGCACTTTTGCACAAAAGATCAGGCATTTCCCCGCTGACAGAGCACAAGCCTCACTCCTGACTGCAGTATTTGACACTGAGTGCTTTAGGGGCTGAGCAAGTTTTGCTCTGGGTTTACAGCTCCTGACAACACCAGGAGATTTGTGGGCGCAGAGGGGTCGGAGGGAGAAACAAAAGCTGTACCAGTGAGTCCCACAGAGCTGGGTCCGACATGGCTCAGCCCATCCTCTGCTCCCAGCACTGATTCTCATTCTCACCATGTCCAGCAGCTCCACTGCAGCTGCCCAGTCAAGGATCAGTGCAGGACACGCAGTAACAGCTGACTGAATCACAGTGTCCAACAGCATCCCGAGTCCCATTTAATTGCTTTCTCTTATGGCTTTTTCTTAAAACAGAGCCCGTGGGAGAAGGGCATGGTGGAAGGAGCTGAATTCTCCAGCATGCGCTGCACCAGCACAAAAACATGCAGATCTAGGAGAGGGACAGGGGCAGAGCCAGAGCACCCCGGCTACAAATATCACTCCTAGAGCAGCAGGAGTGCTGCCAAGGTCGCCCAGAGAAGTGGTAGCTGCCTCATCCCTGCAGACACCCAAGGTCAGGCCAGCGGGGCTCTGAGCGCTGATGGATGGGGTGTCCCTGCTCACTGCAGGGAGTGGGACTGGGTGGTCTTTAAGGGTCCCTTCCAACTCAAACCATTCTACGACTGAGTGCCCCCACCAAGCGCTCGCTTTGCCATTGGCCACGAAAGCGAGAGAGGAGGAAAGCCCAAACACACCCTGCAGCCAACGCAGCCACAGGGTTCTGCCCTGAAGACAAATCCCACCAGAGCTGTCTCAGTGCCCCCGGGTGCTGCCGGGGAGACACTTCCACCCCTCACCAAAGGACCTCCCAGCATCACGGCATCACCCCGGCCCCGCTGTGTCCCCACTCACCCACGCAGTCGCAGGTGGGGAACTCAGCCTGCGCGCGCTTGGCGGGGGTGTCCAGCAGGCTCTTGGTTGGCGTGTCCAGGTACTTGAGTGGCGACTCCAGGAACCCACTGAGGGTGGGGGTCAGCGGCACCTCGTCCTTGGTGGGCGTCCCCTCCGCCTCATCGGCGTTCTGGCTTTCCTCAGAGTAAAAGCACGTGGTGGATACCACGGTGATAGCACCAGAGGACTCGATTTTGATCTGCTTGGGGGAGCGCACGGAGAAGAGATGCTCTGGAGGTGGTCCCTTCCCTGGTGACAGAGCGGAGCTCCCTGGGGTGGCACTGCTGGGGGTCACAGCAGAAGTGCTGGAAGCGGTGGGGGGCAGCTGGGGGGCTGGCGGCAGCCCCTCCGGCAGCGTGGTGGCCCCAGTGGGAGGCAGGCTGAAGCTATCCCCAAACTCGGCCTCGAACTGCCGGATGAGCTCCTCCAGCTTGTCGTCCACCACGGTGGGCAGCGCACCCTCTGGTCCCGGTGCCGGCGGGTGGCTGTGGGCGTCCCCCCCCGGGGGTACCCCTTTCCTGAGAGTCGGGAGCGGTGGGCGGGTGTGATGCGGGCGGCGGGGGCTCGGGCTGCGGCGCTGCGGCGGGGGGCTCAGTGGGGGTCCGCAGCCCCTCCAGGCTGATCTGCCAGAAGGGCAGGAAGAGCGGCTGCGAGTCCTTCTGCTTGGGCTTCTTGATCTGCACCTGCTTGCGGGCCGGCTTGTCCGGCTGCATCCTCTTCTTCTTCTCCTTGACCTGCTTCTCAAAGGGCTTGGGAGTGCTGGGGGTCCACCAGCCGGGCGGGCGCTCCGGGGGGGGAGTGGAGAGGCTCTGCTCGAGGAAAAGGCTGCGCTTGTGGTGCAGGTGCTGCTGCAGGACCAGCTGCGTCTTCCTGTGCAGGTCGGGCTCCTGCAGCACGCGGGGGCTGCTCGTTGCCTCCTTGCTCGGCACCCGCTCGGGGGGCTTCGGAGCTGCTGCAGGGGGGGTTCTGCCGGCCTCGGGCCGCTTGAAGGCCGCTGCAATGTACTCAGTGCTGCCCAGGAGCTGCTCCAGCTCTGCCATAGGGTCAGTGGTCCCAGATGGAGGCACCGCACTGATGGATGGCTCCGGGGGGATGGGGGGCACCGGGGGGGGCGGCGGCGGTGGCGGGGGGGGGTGGCCCATCAGCACCGGGTTGTGGGAGTGCAGCCGAGAGCTGCGTCAGCGCCTCGATAGCGATGGCTGTCTGCAGGCTGATGTTCTTCTCCTTGGCGATGTTCAGTGCACTTTGGGAAAAGGGGAGGCCGTCCGACGGGCACGGCTCGGCGGCCTCCAGCACCGCAGGGGGGGCAATAGCACCTTTGTCGGGGGGCGGCGGGGCGTGGGGCAGCGGGCTTTCTCCCAGGGCCGCCTGGATCTTCTGCTCCAGCCACTCCAGGTAGTCGGGGCACTCGGGACCATCGCAGTTGCAGTTGGGGGGCTTCATGCCGTGCTTGGCCAGGGCGAGGGCGGCCTTGAGGGCGTGCAGGTCCTCCCCCCGCGGCACGCCGTCCCGCGGCGCCAGCCCTCCCCGGCTCATCTCGGTGTCAAACTTCTTGTAGAGCAGCGAGGGTGAGCCCGGGGTGGGCAGCCGGTAGGAAGACACCGCTTCAGCCACCGCCGAGAAGGCCACCAGGTTGCGGGCGTCTTCCAGGCGCGCGGGGCCGGCGGGGGGGCCGGGCAGCCAGCCGCTGGGCTCCATCAACGCGTTGCCCCCCGCCTGCGGCCGGCCCCCAGCGGCCAGGCCCAGCCGGCCGCCCTCGTTCAGTGTCCTCTCGCCTCCATAGTCGATCAGCCCTTCTTCCATGGGGCCTCTTCTGGGGCCATCAACCGGCTCGCCCCCCGGACCTGTCTGAGAGTGAGGAGAGAGGAGAGGTGTGAGCATCCCCTGCAAGATTCTGCCTGCGCCCCGTATCCCACCCCACAGCCTACCACCCCCGTCTGTCTCAGCACAGCCCCATACGCAGCTGCAGGTGCCCCTGCACCCTTCCCACCGCTGTGTCCTGAAGGTCCAGCTGGCACTGCAAGGAGTGGGGTGGCAGGGAGAGAAGGGGGCTCCGAGCCCATCGCCCCAGTGGGTACATGACACTACGGGGGGGCATCCCTGTGCCCCTTGGTGGGGGTTTTGGTGTCGCAAGTGATGGGGTTCGGAGCATTCTGTGGTTTGCCACCAAGAGGAGGGCCCTGTGAGGGGTGGGGGGATGCCAACACCCCTCTCTGGGGCCACATACAGGCAGGGAGGGACGGAGCAACAGGCGCCTGAGACAGGCAGAGCACGGCGTGCAGCAAAAACCCCCGTGGAAGCAGAGGAGCAGCTCCAGGCCTCCCTGCCCTGTTTCTCACCCTGGGGAGAAAACAAGGGACGAACCCCATCGGCAGCACGGAGCAGCAGCCCCATCCACCCATCCCACGGCCCCTCTGCAGCCGCACGCAGAGCTCTTGGGGACCCCCCCCCAACCCCCCCACGCAGGAAAACCCCCACGCACGACCCGGGCCCGGTTGAAGCGTTCCCCACGAGGGCTGTCCCGGCGGTTCATCCGAGCGCTGCCGCCATCCTGACCTCGCGGGGGGTGCGGGGGAGGGGGGGGAAACCCACGGGGAAAACACGCGGGGAAGCACGCGGCCTCCCCTGGCGGTGCCGCACCGCTCCTTTTGTTCCCGGCACCGCCGCTGGGGGAAGGGGGGGAGGGCGAAGAAGAGTGTTGGGGGGGGGGGGGGGGGAACTCTTTGAGGCCCCGCGGGATTTCCATCCCGAAACCAACAGCGTTACCCCCACTCCCACGGCGCTGCGAGGGACCCACCCGTGCGGGTGTGGGGGGATTGGGGCTGGGGGGGGTGGGGGTGAGGGACGGGAGCAGAGCGGTGGGAAAATCCCTCCGAGGAACTAAAAAACAGATCTACATACACCACCTCAGCTTCATTTATTATTCCCCCTCCCCCCTCCTTTTTTTCTTTTTTTTTTTCTCTCTCTCTCTTCCCTTCCCCCCCCCCCCCCCCCCCCCCGCCCCCCCCCCCCCATCTTTTCTGTTTTCCCCCAACGCCTCCGGCGGAAGGAAAACAACAAAAACCTCCGCACGCACCCGACCGACCCCCGCCGGGGTTCCCCCCGCGCCGCGCTCCTCCGCAGCCACCGGGACCCGCGGCACTTACGCTGCGGGGGAGCGGCGGCGGCGGCGGCGGCGGCGGCGGCGCGGAGGGACGGACGGCGCCCGCGGACGGACGGACGGAGGCGCCCGCGCTGCTCCGCGCCGCACCGCGCCCGGCCGCGGCTCCCCGCCCCCCGCGGCAGCTGCAGGAGCCATCAGCCCCGGCGCCGCGCGCACGTACGGGCGGGGAAAGGGGGGGGGGGGGGTTGGGGAGAAGGGGGGGGTGGGGGACGAGAGCTCGGCCCCCGGAGTGCCGGAGCGGCCCCCGAGAGCGTCCGGCCCGCGGCCTCTGTGCCCCGCGGCTCGGTGCGGTCTTCCAGCCCCGTGCGTCCTGCTGCCTGTGGTACCGTAACCAGTCGTCGTGTAACGCATAAAACCCACTGCCTGTGCATCCCATAGCTCGTACATCCCGCAGCTCGTGATACTGGAACTGTAACCCGTACATCCCAGAGCCCTGTGCATCCCATAGCCCATACATCCCACAGCCCGTGCATCGCCCAGCCCCATATATCCCACGGTCTATACATCCTATAACCCACACATCCCATAACCAGTACATCCCACAGCGTGTACATCCTCCAGCCCCATACAACCCATAACCCACGGTCTGAACATCCCATAACCAGTACATCCCACAGCCTGTGATCCTCCAGCCCCATACAACCCATAACCCATACATCCTGCAGTGTGAGCATCGCCCAGCCCCGTATATCCCACAGTCTGAACATCCTATAACCCACACATCCCATAACCCACACATCCCGCAGCCCATGCATCACCCAGCCCCGTATATCCCACAGTCTGAACATCCCATAACCAGTACATCCCACAGCCAGTACATCCTCCAGCCCCATACAACCCATAACCCATACATCCTGCAGTGTGAGCATCACCCAGCCCCGTATATCCCACGGTCTGAACATCCTATAACCCACACATCCCATAACCCATACATCCCGCAGTGTGAGCATCACCCAGCCCCATATATCCCATGGTCTGAACATCCTATAACCAGTATATCCCACAGCCTGTACATCCTCCAGCCCCATACAACCCATAACCCATGCATCCCGCAGCCCGTGCATCACCCAGCCCCATATATCCAGCAGTCTGTACATCCTATAACCAATACATCCCCCAGCCCCATACATCCCATAACCCATGCATCCCACAGCCCATGTATCACCCAGCCCCATACATCCCGCAGCCCTGTACATCCCATAATCCATACATCCTGCAGCCCGTGCATCCCACAGCCCTGAATATCCCTCAGCCCACACAACCCACAGCCCTGTACATCCCATAATCCATACATCCCGCAGCCCTAAACATCCCACAACCCATATTATCCCCCAGTCCATCCTTCCTACAGCCCATACATCCTGCAGCTCTGTATGTCCCCCTGCCCATACATCCCGCAGCCCCATATATCCCACAGCCCCATATATCCCACATCCTATAGATCCTGCCCACACACATCGACTGATGCCGCGTGATCTGCGACCCTACACATCCAGCAGTCCTATGTCTCTCACAACCCTCAATACTCAGCAAACTATGACCCGTATCACCAGCAGACCTAAATAATCCACAACTCTATCCATCAACCCTACACAACTATGCCACCCCCAACCCTACACGACCAGCAACCCCATATACTCGAGAAACTCATATCCAGCAAGCAATGTACCCAGCAGGCCCATAGAGCTGGCAAGCCATTAGGTCCAGAAACCCCACAGATCCAGGAACCCCTACAACCCACAGACCTATGCATCCAGCACCCGCTCAGCAGCCCTACACAAACAGCCTCACCCCATGGGGACCCTGCGACCCCAGGAGCAGTGCCACAGCCACCACAAGGCCCTTTTTTCCTTCTTTTTTTTAGCTTTCCCTCCCTGTTCTGCTAAATCTCCCCCTGGCCCTATAAGAAACATCGAGCAAACGTGGTCTGGAGAAGCGGGCGGCCCTATAGGGCACTCCTGCTCATCCCAAACCACACGCTGCCACCTCCGAACCGCACATTTGGGAAACAAACACCCCAACACCAGGCAAAGGATCGGTCCTCACTCTCGGAGCCCCTAAACCGCCCGCGAGTCCCATCCGTCCCCGTGAATCGGGGCTGAAGCAGCAATCCCTTATCTGGGTGCTTGGGAGATTTGTAACCCCCCCACACACACACACATACATCTCAACCCCATTGAGCTCGGAGCAGCCGAGCACTTCATCCCATTGCAAATCATTCCCTGGGAAGGGCAGCGCCGGGGGGGACGGAGGTGCCCAGATGTGGTGCGCACGGCACGGGATGAGGTTGGGGGTGGGGAACGGACACGGCGCTGGCACGGCCGGGGCACGGCGGGGTGCTCGGGAGGTCAGCGGTGCTGCCAGAGCCAGCGGCTGGGGCCGGCCAAGAGGCAGGCGGCTGTTTGGCCGTCGGCCCCGTGCCGCGCTCGTGGTTTTCTTCCCCTGGCAGCCGCCCCGGGATCCTCCGGGCTCCGGGGCACCGCGGGGCCCCCACGGGACGGGGAAGCCCGGTGCGGGTGAGCATCCCTGAGTACACCCCCAGGGAAGGGCACACGGAGCCCCGGGGATGGACGGGCTGCTCAACCACACCGCTCCAGCAGGCACACAAAGCCCAATGCCACCGTGGTGCAGGCAGCGGGGGACGCTGGAGAGGAGCCCGGTGGCACGGATGCCCCGAGCGGATGCGACAAGCCTGGGAAAAGCAAACTGGCGAGCTCCGGAGCCCCTCCCGGCGCTCCCAGCCGCTCACTTGTTTTCCAAGCTGTTTCCGTGGCCCCGGCTGACCCCGGCTCTGGGTTTGAGCCGCTCGCTCCTGTCCTCATTTAGCCCGGCAGAAAGGCAGAGCTGCGGCAGGGTTGTGTTGTGGGGAGCCACGCGCGGCACATCCCCACTTCACAGACCCCTCGGGGACCCCCGGAGCCGTAATCCTGCTCTGGATGGCATTGGGACAAGCATTTCATCCCCTCTGCCATCTTGCAGAGAACAAGATGGTTTAATGACATGCATTCATGCTCCTCCAGCGCCAGCAGCGTGCAATAGGGACAGGGAATTTTTCTCCACCAGGAAACATCTCCATCCCCATCCTCTCTGGTGGGGTTGCAGAAAAAGCGTTTTCCCAGCCTGGAAAAGCTGCAAGCAATGGGAAAGCTGTTCAAAGCAAGGGGAAAAGGTGGGAAACCAAAGGTGTTTCAGAGCAGGGTTGCCCAGAGGCGATCCTTGATGCACGGAGCGAAGGGGGAGGTGAGCGCTTGGATTTCGCTCCTCCAAAATCACCCCGACCGGGAGCAGCTGTGTGCCAGCATCTGTCACTAATCCACTCTGGATGCCTTTCAAAGCCGGGTTGGAACACTCATCCCCGCGCACGCAAGCGGCCCCTGAGGTCCCACTCCAGCTGGGCAAAAGGGGGAACCTGCAGGGCAGCACCGCTGCGGGATGCTCAGCCCCAGCAGAGCCGGATCAGCTCCTCAGGAGCAGTGCAGCCGAGCCAGGGCTGGCGTTCCCATCGCGGCACTGAGCCGGGAACCAGAATTTGGCAAGAGGAAGGGGGGAACGGCTTGCCAGGCTGCGTCAGGCTGCTCCGGCCGGCAGCGAGGGAGGGGAGAAGAGCTCTTTAAAGGGAAAAAAAAAAAAAAAAAAAAAGACAAAAAAAGTGGTGCTATTTTTGTTTCTTGGAGCAGCTTCAGTCCGACACAGCTGACTCCTCTCGTGCAGGAGCTCAGCTACCAGACTGGCGCTGGGGCCGGGCAGGCAATGCCGGAACACCGGCTGGCGGCAAGCGGTGCTCCGGCACGAAGGGAAGGGATGAAAAGGATAAAAAGGAGAGGAGGGGATAAAAGAGGCTAAGGCGGGAGGGAGAAGAAAGGAAGGGGAAAGGAAAGGAAAAGAAAGAATGTAAGGTAAAGGAAAGAAGGGACGTGGACTCACCTGGGAAGGAAGAGGAAAGCGCGTGGGCTGTGGCAGAAACGCCTGAGGCCGCACCGAGCCTCTCCCTGTGCCAGCAGCACTTTGCCACCCACCCGAGCTGCCCACGTGGGGCCGGGCCGCCTTCTGCAGCCCCTCACATCCTGACAGCACTGCTCACAGGGGGGGGGACAGGGCGCAGAGCCTCCTGCCCGCCTCCCACCAACCCCAGTGGGAACTTCCCCCTTGCCCAGTTCCTGTGTCTCGCAAGCAGGGCGCAGAAATCCAGCCAGCCTTCAGGAATCGGTGGCCATGGCACAAAGCTGCCCCACTCCCGTCCCACCGGGGCCGTGCTCACTGCTGGGACCAGGGGTCCCGTGCTGCACCGTGGCTACGTGGATCTCCAAAGCCCACCTGACAGCCCTCCGTACCTGGGGGATGCGCGGCCCTGGCCCCGCTCCTTGCTTCGTGAAACCCGCCAGCAGCCCGAGCTTTCGGCAGAGGAGGAGGAGGGACGTGCGTGCGGCAAGCACGAACACGTCGGCAGCGCGATGGCTGGCGGGCAGGAGCCGGGAGATGAGTGGGAGCCCGGCCCTGCCCAGTCTGGGCGCGGGGACAGCACCGGCTCCACCAGCCGGTTTCACCGCCGCGACCCGTCCCGGCAGGGAAAAGCACCCGGGGAGAAAGCGAGATGCGGGGCGGGCTTGGCACGGCCCAACACAGCGCACCCACGATGCCCCGCCTGCTGCACGCTGCTCCCCCCGGCCCCCCCGACTCACCCAAAACACCACCACCACCACCACCCCACGTGCCTCACAGGGCCAGGGGGGGTCCCGAAACACCAAAGCGGACGTGACGGGAACCAAGTCACGTCCGGGAAGAGCCTCTCGGGGGACACATCCTGCTCTGCAAAGCGGCGCGGAGACACGGGACGGCCGCTTCCCCTTTCACCGGCTTCAGGCTGAGATCCTCTTTCTCACAAGTACAGAAGCGGACGGCGCGTTTTCCTGTTTGGCTCCAACCCCTGCACGCATGCACAGCTGAAAGCCCGGCAGTACAAGCTGGCAAGGGGACATGGCCTCCCCCAAGTGCCCACCCCGCTGAGCAGCATTTCCCCGTACTCACCCTGGCACGGTGGCCAGCAGCCGGCACACAGACAGGTCCCCACGGAGGGGAAGGCATGAAGACCCCCACCATGAGGTTAGCAAGGCAGCAAGGCCGGGGTTGAGTAGGGCAAGCTCCTTGTCCGCCCTACATATGGGCTCAGACACATGCTCGCTCAGAGCCGCTGCATCTCTTCCTACACGCGGTGCTGAAGAAAAGCGAGCAGGAACCTTCCTCTGCAAGGATGCGTTTGCATCACATCCTTTCGCTGCGCTCCCGAGCGGCACCGGCACAATGGGTTCTGCAGCACGCCGCACCAAATCTCCCTTTTTTCTCTCCCGGATAATGACAGCCCCCTCCCACCTCAGCTGCCTCCTGGGGTCCGCAGTGCCGCTGAGTCAGCGCCGGCGCTGCTGAGTCACCACAGCCACATCAGCCGCGATGAGCTCAGCGCGGGGGCTCCAGCACCTCCGTGCACGCAGCCGGAGCCCGACGCTCCGTCCCATGTCAGGCGGCACACGCGGCTCCGAGCTCGGCCCAATGGATGCCACCAGTTCCCTCGGCCCGCTCCGAAATCGGCACCTCGGTCGGAGGCTGCGCCGCCATCCTCTCCCAAAACCGCCCCAATGGCGGGTGATGCCACAAACAGATGTGGCATCATCGCAGCCGTCACCGCTGCGCCTTCTTCGTCTCGCTCGACCTTTTCCATGACCGAAAAAGGGAGGGGAAAAAAAAAAAGGATACCCAATTTCTATTTTTTCTCCGCTGGGGTCATCAGCGCCAAGGGGGAAGCGCAGACGCCGCCTCCGGCTTCCCTGGCCTGCGCTCCCCGGCACTGGTGGTGACGGGGCTGATGACTCACGGGAAGGGAGGGGGGAAGCGACGTGTGCACGGGGCCGTAATGTTTGTAAACCTAAAAAAAGCCATGTGCAGGCAGGCAGCGTGCTCCGGCCAGGAGCACCGGCTGCCAGCGGCTCGGAGAGGCTGCGGCCGCCAGCGAGGAGCCCTGGGACGGCGGGGACAGGGAGCAGCTGCCTCCGCACCAACGCTGCCAGGGAACGGTCAGCACCATTCCTCTGCTGCAACACCTGGAAGCGGGATGGCTGCGACCGCCACGGGTTTAAATGCAGAGAGGCTTTAAATGCACGCGCTCCACATGCGACGGCTCTAATTGTAACAGCTCCTATTGCAACACCAAGCTGGGGCTTCCAGGGGTCATTAAAGCCCAGTGCTCATGTTTCTCAGCCTTCTGCCGCATCCGACTGCCTTCTGGCACTGCACTCACGCAGTGCCCACGGCTCCCTGTGCCCCTCGTCCACCCAGGGAGCAAGGAGCTGCCCTGGGGAGCACCGTGGCCACGCCAAGAGCAGCCAGCACTGCAGCCAGCGAGCTGGAGCCGAGCCCTCCAGACATTACACAGCATCCCCCGGCCTCCACGCTGACGACTGCAGCAATTAGAACTTGCTCCAATCAATTTTTTACAGCGTTTGGAGCACTCGGAGTGGGTTGGTCCACCCCCCCCCCCCCCACACACACACACCCCTTCCACTCATTTGGCTGCATTGGAAATTGCAGCACTGGGAGCTCCAGGTCCCCAACTCCACCACTCGACAGCGAAGCCTCATTTAATCAAAAAGATGCTGCCAGGAGATGTGCAGAAACCATCTTTTTCTTCTATTTCTCCCCCCCCCCCCCTCTTAAGAACTGCCATTTTAGCTGAAGCAAACAAACATTCTGCAACGTCAAACACGACAAGACCCCCTACAACATCCAAGAGACACCTGCCCACCGTCCCAACACCACACATCCCTCATCCCATGGGCATAGGGATGGGGAGAGAGCAGCTCCCTGTGCCAGCAGCACCGCGGTGGGTGGATGTGGAGCGAGGACAGCTTGCAGCTGCTCCACCTTCAGCCCCTTCCAGTTTCATTTCACCTCCCCTTGGATCCCAGCCCGGGGGGGGGAAAAAAAAAGCTCTTTTATCCTCAAAAAATAATAATAAAAAAAAAGGGTCTGGCACCCCTCTTGCACTGAGCTCAAAGGAGAGATAAAAGAGGCACTGGAGCCTCGAGGGTGGCACAGATGGGGCTCAGGTTGGGGCTCTGCCATTCGTGCCCTACGCTGCAGTGAGGACAGTACACAACTGTGGTGAAGGCGCTGGTGGTGGTGTGCCACTGGAAGCATGCACGTGGAATGAGGGATGTGGGTGTAGGGTCAGGGACTGCAGCGGGCAGAGCCAGGGGGATGGGAACCCCAAAACACATAGGCTGAGGGCTGAAGACCCTATAGGGAGCAGCCATAGGGACTCTTGCACATGCAGGCGGGAGACCAAGGATCCTGGTAACACAGGACCAAGGACAAGGCAGGGGACAAGGGACCCTAAAGCCATAGGGATTCAGACCAGGGAACCTGACACTGCAGAAACAAGAAGGACAGACCCTCACACACGCAAGCAGGTGAGGGTCAGCAATCCCGTAGGGATGGGGACACCAGCACGCACCAACGGGAGACCAAGGACACTTATACAGCAGGGAAAGGGACCAGAGAACTCAAGCACACGTGGGGAGATGACCCAGAACCCGGGGGACTGCGGGGACACGGAGGGGGGACCTCAGTGCCAGGTGACGGAGGACAGGAGAGCCCAGCACATGAGGGCAGGGGACCGGTGGACAAACTGCTCCCAACGCACCAAGACCCCACGAGAACGGCTCTTTAGGGCACGCACAACAGCACAACCGTGTCGCTGCCGTGCCAGGGGACAGCCACACAACACCAGGGACCGGGTGGGGGACGGCGTCACCCCCCCCCAAAAGCTCCCCTCTCCCTCAGTCACCCACGGTCACGGGTCCAAGCCGTTCCGGGGCCACCGCGAGGACGGTCCCCAAGGCCACCCCACCCCGCACCCCCCCCCCCCCCCGGTACCCCCGACCCCGGCACGCAGCACCGACGGCGGACGGTCGGGGCCGGGCCCGGTGCTGTCGCCGGGGAGGGCCGAAGGATGCGCCGGGTTGGGGGGGGAGGGGGAGACCCGCACCCCCCCGCCCCGCACCCCGCAGCGTGACGCAGAGCGGGGACCGTCCCCGTCCCCGCGTGGGGTGACAGTCCGTGACGTCACCGCGGCCCACGGCCCCCGCTGCCATGGCGCTCGGTGCAGCGGGGCACGGGCTGGAGAGCGTGGGGGGGGGGGGGAGGAGGGGGGGGGAGGGGATAGGAAGGGGGAACCGCGAAGACGAGGAGGGGGGGGAAGGGGGGGGGAGGCAGGAATCACTGCAAAATCCATTAAAAACGCTATTTTTCGGTAAGGATGGGGGGGAGGGCGGCACCGGGGCGGGTTGGGCGCGCGGGGGTCCCGCAGGGGGGGGGGGGATGTGTGTGGGGGGGGGGGGGTGGGCTGCCGAACATGGGGGGGTGGGAGGAGGGGGGGGGGGGGGGTCCCCTTCCCCCCCACGCCGCCCCGCTTTGTCCCCGGCCTCCACCGCACCGCCCCCGCCCCGGCCCCGCCGGGCCCCGCCGCTGCCTACCTCGCCCCGCCGCTGCCCCCGCCGCTACGAGGCGGCCATCTTGTGCGGCGCTGCGCCCGCCCCGGCGCGGGGGGGCCCCGCCTCCACCCGCCGCGCGGCCCCGACCGGGGGGGAGCTCCGGCGGCCGGGGGTGGCCCGAGGACGGCGGCCCCCACCGGCACCCAGCGGTCCCGGAGCACCGCGGGGGCGGCGGGGCGCGGAGCGAGGCGGGGTGCTCCGGGTTGGGGGGGGGAGGGCTGCGGGCTGAGCGCAGCGAGCGGGTTCGGCTGCGGGCCTGACTGCGGGGCCCGATGCGGGCCCTGACACAGGCCGGGCCGCAGGAGCAGGTCCAGCTGCAGGCCCGGCCCCAGGCCCAACCGGAGGCACGGCCACGGGAATGGTGTGGTCTGAAATCGGTATCGCTGTAGCCACAGCCCGAGCACGGGACCAGCTCCAGGCCCGGCCGCAGGCTCAGACACAGCCCCGGCTGCTGTGAGCTGACCCGGCCGAGAGGTTCTGCCAGCACAGAGTGGGCCACAGCCAAGCAGGAACAAAGGGCAGGTGCGAAAGTGGGTGGTGGTTGAAGGTGCTGGTACAGAGCCAGAGTGCCAGAGCCATACCAGAGTGACAGAACCAGAGTGACAGAACCACACCAGAGTGACAGAACCAGAGTGCCAGAACCATGCCAGAGTGCCAGAACCACACCAGAGTGACAGAACCAGAGTACCAGAACCATGCCAGGGTGCCAGAAACACACCAGAGTGACAGAACCAGAGTGACAGAACCACGCTAGAGTGACAGAACCATGCCAGAGTGACAGAACCACGCTAGAGTGACAGAACCATGCCAGAGTGCCAGAGCCATGCCAGAGTGCCAGAACTACACCAGAGTGACAGAGCCATGCCAGAGTGACAGAACCAGAGTGCCAGAACCATGCCAGAGTAACAGAGCCATGCCAGGGTGCCAGAACCAGAGTGACGGAACCATGCCTGAGTGCCAGAACCACGCTAGAGTGCCAGAACCATGCCAGGGTGCCAGAACCAGAGTGCCAGAGCCATGCCAGGGTGCCAGAACAATGCTAGAGTGCCAGAACCATGCCAGGGTGCCAAAACCAGAGTGATGGAACCACACCAGAGTGATGGAACCACACCAGAGTGACAGAACCACGCCAGAGTAGCAGAACCATGACAGAGTGCCAGAGCCATGCCAGGGTGCCAGAACCAAAGTGCCAGAACCATGCCAGGGTGCCAGAACCAGAGTGCCAGAGCCATGCCAGGGTGCCAGAACCAGAGTGACAGAACCACACCAGAGTGACAGAACCATGCCAGAGTGACAGAACCACGCCAGAGTGGCAGAACCATGACAGAGTGCCAGAGCCATGCCAGGGTGCCAAAACCAGAGTGCCAGAACCACGCTATCTGCCATGCTTCATGTGGGCAGTGAGGCCAGGCTGTGGTGAGCATGCTGTGGGTCGCCCTGTGATCCACGTGCCATACACACGGAGGTGGCAGCAGTGCTGCAGTGGTGTGGCATGTGTCACACAGCCATGCCCAGCGTGTCTGAATTCACGCCCAGCCCATGCAGCACAGCCCACCACCTCAATTTAGGCTGTTTTACACCATGAAATCACAGTGGACTTAATTCACAGAAGGTTCCCATCCCACTCCCCACCTCCTCAGGGACACCCCCACCTTGTCCTGGGTTGGGGCAATTCCACAACTTCTCTGCCAGCACCAGGTTGGGTGTTAGGATAAATTTCTTGTCAGAAAGAGCGGTGATGCACGGGCAGGTGGTGGAGTCACTGTCCCTGGAGGTGTTTGAGAACAGTGGAGATGTGACACTTGGGGTCACAGTCAGTGGGCACAGTGGGGGTGGGCTGGGGTTGGACTTGGAGATCTTAGAGACCTTTTGCAACCTTGTGATCCCATGACTCTATGAAACCAGGGAAACCCCCCTGTCCCAAAATGGACAATTTCAGTGCAGAACAGCTCAAGTTCCCATGCACCAGCATCACGGTTTCCCTTTGGGGTTTGCTCCCTCAAAGCTGGTGGAGGGCAGCCAAGCAGGGCTTTGCAGCGTGCTTTGTGGCGTTGGTAGGGAGCGGTTGGTGAGATGCTGATTATTTACACAAATGGAGCAAGAAGACGGAGAGCCATTTGAGGAAAGCAGCATTGGCAGCGTCACTGAGCAACGACAAATTTCAGCCTCCAGCATCTTCCTTCTCCCTTTGCAAGAATACCCATGGCTCCAAGAAGCCCAGTGGGAGGAGGAACAAGCTGGAGTGATGGAGGTGCGAGGGCTGAGCACGGGAGGTTCACAGCCAGCAGCGCTCTGGGAGGAACAGGCAGAACCGGTCACGGTGCAGCCAACCCCTGGGAGAGGCAAGGGGACGTGGGAACAGCAGCACAGGGAATGCTGAGCCCAGGGCGTGCAGGGACCCGCCAGCAGCTCCCACCCCATGGCACAGGGGGTCTGCAGGGAAGCCCCTCTGCTGCCACCATCATCCCCTGCGGTGTCTTCTTAAGCCACTTCTAACGTTGCAGCGATGCAGAAGGGCAGCCCCGAAGTCCAGGCTCAAGGATGTATTTAATGGCTTTTCAGCAAGGGCAAAGTGCACGCTGCTGGGAGGGCAAGGGGCTGATATACTTAAAGCAGGGCCGAGCTCTGATGCCCCCAAAGTCAGCTGCTCCCTGAGCCTCAGCTGTCACCTCGCCTATGGCTTTAAGGCAAAATCCTGCCCTTATGGACAGCCACTCATCCACCTGCAGCAGCACTGAGGCCCCAAAAAGCAAAGCAGCAATGCTTGGTGCAGGGCAGAACCCCAAAAAGCAGAGCAGGGAGCACTGCCCCATCCATGCCTCTCGGTTTAAAGCTTAGCCTGAAGTAAAAAACGCACTCTGAACAACCAAAAAGAGCCATGAATCCCCCCAAAACCGAGCCCCAGAGACTAGGGAGGACCAGGGGATGTTTGCCATCCCCTACGGTTAAAGAACCGTATGTGCCATATCATAAATCAGCTCCCTGCAACCACCCCAGCTGGTAAAACCAGAAATGTGGGTGCAAAGTGCTGCACTCTGTGCTGTGTGCAGATACAGAAAATGCCCCGACTTGTTGGCCTGGCAGCTGGTGCCAGGGGCACTGGGCAGGGCGGGGTGGCCTGGGGACAGGGCTGTCCCCTCCTCGTGGGGGCCCCCAACAGCACGAGGGGGGTGGAAGTGGGGGTGGGGCAGCTCTTGGGCAGTGGTTTACCATTCCAACGCTACGAATTGATAGAAAGAATAGAATCAAGTTGAAACGCAGGGGGATCCCGTCCGCACGCGGTGGCATTTTGGGGGACCGGCCAAGATTTTGGGGGCAATCACAGCAGCCCAAAGGGAACCCCGTCTTGGAGACGGGTACCCCCTGACCCCACACATCGCCCCCAAACCACAGCAGGGGAGGGCGGCACTCACCTCCCAACCCCCCCGCGGCCACGGGGGGGTGATGCGTGAGAGGGTGGGGGAGGGATGGGGTGTGGGGGAGGGGCACCCCGCTTCCCTTGGCATAAAGGGGTGCTTCCCCCCCCCCCCCATACCCCCCCTTCTTTTTTATTCTTTGCAAAACTTCAACCTTCGGTCGTGCAGCCCGCGGCACAGCGGCAACTTTCTGCCCTCTGATGGGTATAAAAGGGAGTTTCTAAGGGGGGGGGGGGGGGGGGGGGGGGCACAACGCGGGACCCGCAGCGATGGATCCGCCGTCGCCGTCCTTTGTTCCGCGGCCGCCTCTCGGGGGGGTGCGGGGGGGTTCAGCGCGGGGCTCTGCGGGGGAACGAGGGCAGAGCCGATCCCAAAGGCTGCGGGGTCGGAGGTGGCCCCCGAGGGGAGGTGCGATCCGCTGCGGGAATGGGGCGGGGGAGGGGGGGGGGGGGGCGGGGAAGAGGCTGTCGGTGGTTGTTGTTGTTGTAGTGCTGTTGTAAGAGACGTGTCAGCGTCCAGTTCGTGTGTTCCCGTAGGGTCGTGCTGATTAGTGGGTATCCCCGCTGGCTCCCGTTGTTGTTGTAGGGTCGCCCCTCCCCCCTCAAGGGAGAAGAAAACCAGGAGAAAAGCATCTCTCTGTTGTTAATATCCATGCACAACCCTCCCCCCCCCCCCATGCCCTAACAGCCACCTAGGGTCGCAGCAAAGCTCTCCCTAGCCCTGGAAAGAAGGATCCAGGAGATGGAAGGCACCCCTGGCCCGCAGCATCCCCTGTGAGACTGCGGCCTCAGGCCGCAGCCTGCTCCAGGTGGCCCTGGCCCCAGCAGTGGGCACAGAGGGGTCGGCCCCTCCGTGGCTCTCATGTTCCGCACACTGCAGGGAGTGAGGTGCCCCCACGGAGGCACTGAGCTGCCTCTCCTTTAGCTCGAGGTGCAGAAGAGCCGTGAGACGCTTTGGTTTCGAGGAAAAGAGAAACAAACAAGAAAGCACCTGGATTTTGCTGTGACCTAAACGCAAAAAGCAGACAGATTTCTGTTTTTTTTTTTTTTTTGTTCTTGTTGTTTTCCATTGGAATGGACCCAAGCACGTTCACCCTGTGCTGCAGAACAGATGCGTGGGGATGGGGAAACTGTGGGACGTGCAGGGCTGCGGCTCCCAGCAGCCTCGCGTGGGTACCCACGCTGCACGGAGCGTGGCTCTGGGCCTGGCAGCAGTGCCATCCATGCTCCCGTCCTCGTGGCCATGGGGCTCATTTGGACTCGGAGTGTTGCGGCGGAGCTCCGTCTTGCAGTGCCTTGACAAAATCCCCCACCTGCAGGGAGGATGCCATCAGCTGAGCGGCGTGGCCGTGGATGAAGGCCGGAGCTCAGCTCACGCCGCACCCACCCGTGCCATGAGCGCATCCTGCGCGGCCGCGTCGTGCTCAAAGTCCCCCTCGACGTCCAGCACCAGGACAGGAGCGTGCCTCACCTCCGCAAAGTGCACCCTGAGGAGGGGGTCGGGGGTCAGAACCGGGGAAGGGCAGAGCCGGGGGTGGGCAGAGCCGGGCAGGACCCTCACTCAGCGCTGCGCTGCAGCAGCCACCGCTCGTGCTGCTCGTGGAGCTGCTGCAGGTACTGCAGGGTCACGTCGCGCTCCTCCGGCCTCGCCCGGCTCCGCAGCCGCTCCAGGCATCTCTGCGAAGCAAAGCATCGCGTACCGCACCCGCACCGCCTCGGGGCTCTCCCAGCCCCTCCCTCCCGCACACCTGCGGGGAAGCTCGGAGGTAGAGGAAGGCGTGCGGGGCGGTGCGAGCTCCCAGCTGCCCCACGAGGAACGAGTGGCACTCCTGGTAGACGGCCCACTCCAGCGCGTCCAGCTGCCCGGCCTCGAACAGGCTCTTGGCGAACACATACCTGCGGGCAGCGGCGGGGCTGATGCACCGGCACCGGCACCGGCACCGGCACCGGCCGGGTCCCCCCCGCCCTTCCCGCACCTGTCGCTGTACACGGAGCGCTCGGACACGCGCACGGGACCCTCCGGCCGCTCGAGCTGCGTCTGCAGGCGGCCCAAACACGAGAAGGTCTGAAAGGTGAAGGCCCAGCGCTGCGGATCGCGGTACAGCCGCTGCAGGAGATTACCGCCCTGCCGAGAGGAGGCGGAGCTCAGCCGCGGGCCCCGCACCCCACGCGGGGCTCTCCCCGCTCCGCCGCCGCTCACCTGCGCCGCGCCCGCCGCCGCCACCCCCCGCCAGCGCTCCACCGGCTCCGCCGCCCGCTGCCACGAGGGGAAGGCGCGGCCCAGCAGCCGCAGGAACGTAGATTTACCCACGGCTGCGGGCGGAGCGCGGCGGTCACGCGTGGGAGCCGCGCTCCGCCGCCGCCCCGCCCGTCCCCGCCCGCCGCTCGGTACCGATGTTGCCCTCCAGCGCCAGGCGCAGCGCGGCCCCGCTCCGCCCCATCTCCGCAACGCCGCTCCCGGTGTCCCCGCGCGCGAATGCCATGCAAATGAAGGGGGCGGGGCTTCGCGGATCCCGCGTGACGTCGTTGCACCGGGGGGGGCGGGGCGTTCATGTAAATGAGCCCCCACGCGTGGTCCCGTCCTCCGCTGGGAGGAGGAAGGGGTGGGGGCGGGGAGCGGGGATGGGGGGGGCTCGGGGATGGGGGGGGGTGGGGGTGTCGGCACGGGGAGGAGGAGCCGAGCAGGGGTCGGGGACGCCGCCGTGGGGGCAGAGCACCACCGCGTGGTTGGTGGTGACAACAACAATCGGATGCTACGCCGAGATCGGGTTGGGGGCATCGCCGTGGGGTCGGGGCATCGCCGTGGGGTCGGGGCATCAGCGTGGGGTCGGGGCATCGGCGTGGGGTCAGGGCATCGGCGTGGGCTGTGGGCACCAACACGAGGTTGGAGGCACCCACAGCAGTGCGAGGGCGTGACCGTGAGGTTGGGGGCACCAAGAGGGAGCTGGGGGGGTCAGGGTTGTGCCGTTCCTCTCCGCACCGCTTCCCAGCGCGACCCCTCCCACCCCACGACACTTGAGAATCTCGCAGAGAAGGGGCAGAGCCTGGAGAAAAGGCTTTATTGCGCAGTGGGGGACGGGGAGGAGCAGGTGGGGTGGAGGAGGAGCGGGGTGCCCCAGCCCAGGCGTAGGGCAGGGAGCTTAGAAGCACTTTCGGTGGACGATGGAGGGCCCGGCCTCGTCGTACTCGGGTTTGCTGATCCACATCTGCTGGAAGGTGGAGAGGGACGCCAGGATGGAGCCGCCGATCCACACCGAGTATTTCCGCTCTGGCGGGGCGATGATCTGCCGAGGAACGGGCTGTTAGCACGAGAGCGGGGCCCCCAAAGCGACCCGGGGCCGCCCCACCGAAGGGAGGGCTTGGGGTGGGCTGACCCCCCCCCCACCTACTTTGATCTTCATGGTGCTGGGGGCCAGCGCTGTGATTTCCTTCTGCATGCGGTCGGCGATGCCGGGGTACATGGTGGTACCGCCGGACAGCACGTTGTTGGCGTACAGGTCCTTGCGGATGTCGATGTCACACTTCATGATGGAGTTGTAGGTGGTCTCGTGGATGCCGGCGGATTCCATGCCTGGGGAGGGAGGCTGTCAGCATCCCCGACCGCCCCACACCTCCACAGGGCTCCGCCAGAGCTCGTGGGCACAATGTGACACAAGTAATGGTGTGTCAGCGGGGGCAGCACGGGGTTGGGCTCACCGATAAATGAGGGCTGGAAGAGGGTCTCGGGGCAGCGGAAGCGCTCGTTGCCGATGGTGATGACCTGCCCGTCGGGCAGCTCGTAGCTCTTCTCCAGGGAGGAGGAGGAGGCGGCCGTGGCCATCTCGTTCTCGAAGTCCAGGGCCACGTAGCACAGCTTCTCCTTGATGTCACGCACGATTTCCCTCTCGGCTGCAGGGGGCAGGTGGGCTCAGCGTGGCTCTGCGGGACCCCGTCCCCACCACCCCCGTCCCTGTCCCCGTACCGGTGGTGACAAAGGAGTAGCCCCTCTCGGTGAGGATCTTCATGAGGTAGTCAGTGAGGTCGCGGCCGGCCAAGTCCAGACGCATGATGGCGTGGGGCAGAGCGTAGCCCTCATAGATGGGCACGTTGTGGGTGACGCCGTCCCCAGAGTCGAGGACGATGCCTGGAAGGGGAAGAAGGGTGAGGGACGGGCTCGGAGGCATCCAAAGGGGCCCCGATGGTGGACACCGTATGCGGAACTCACCGGTGGTGCGGCCGGACGCATAGAGGGAGAGCACGGCCTGGATGGCGACGTACATGGCCGGGACGTTGAAGGTCTCGAACATGATCTGTGAGGAAGGGTGGTGGGTTGGATGGGGACACATGTCTCCGTGCCCCTCCGCTCACGCTGAACCCCGCGGCGCGTGCGGTGCCGTACCTGGGTCATCTTCTCCCGGTTGGCTTTAGGGTTGAGCGGTGCCTCGGTCAGCAGCGTGGGGTGCTCCTCGGGGGCCACGCGCAGCTCATTGTAGAAGGAATGGTGCCAGATCTACGCGGGCAGAGGGGAGGTGGGGTCATCCCATGGGATGGAGCAGGGGCTTCTCCCCGCTCCCTGCCTCGGGAGGGCTCTCACCTTCTCCATGTCATCCCAGTTGGTGATGATGCCGTGCTCAATGGGGTATTTGAGTGTGAGGATACCCCTCTTGCTCTGCGCCTCATCACCCACGTAGCTGTCTTTCTGCCCCATGCCTACCATGACGCCCTAATGCCGGCGGGAGAAACGGTCTCGTTAGCCTCATTTAAGTAATTAGAGGAAGGAGCAGAGCAGGGAGACACCCGAGTACCCACCTGGTGCCGGGGGCCGCCCCACGATGGAGGGGAAGACGGCACGAGGGGCATCGTCACCAGCAAAGCCGGCTTTGCAGAGCCCGGAGCCGTTGTCGCAGACCAGGGCGGTGGTCTCCTCCTCGCACATGGTGGGGCCGGGAGAGGCTGGAGCTCAGGGGGACCTGGGGGAAAAGCTGGGGTGGGGGCAGGGGGAGAAAGCGTTAAACACAGCAGTGGGGTCGCGGTGTTGTGCCTGGCTGCCGCGTTGGGATTTGAGTGCAGGGGATGCACAGCTCTGCACAGTCCTTTGTGGGCCGCGATGCTCAAAGTGGGGCAATGCTCAGCCCCAGCACTGCTCCTTCATCTCGTGCCATCTGATGCCCAAGGTTTGTTCCAAAGCCGTTGGCTCGTGGCTGGGAGCTCCGCGTGGGGTCCCGAGCCGATAGCCCTGAGTGGGGCAGGCGATGCCCTCTGCCCAGCGGCGGCCGTTCCCATCTCAGTGACAACGTCTTTCCCAAAAATGGGAAAAAATGTCTGAATGTGCTCTCTCCAGACTGGAGGAAAGCAGGCAAATTGCCCAAAGTATAATAATAATAATAATAATAAAAATAAAGACAGGGATTTCTCCGTGCCTGGGATCGCACAGCCCATGCTGGCTGCAGCCCCGTTCTCTTGGGCTCCGTGGAAGCCCCTGGCTGGAGAGGGGTTGTGATGGGGCTCACCCCCTCCCCCCACACCGTGCAATGTAAACGAAGCCGGGGGCACCCCAAAGCCCCAGGGCACCCCAAAGCCCCCAGGGATGTGCAGGGGGGGGTGGGGGTGGGGGTAGTTCCTTCCTGTTCCCGCAAGCAAAGAGAAATCAGTGCTGGGCAGTACTCACCGCAGACGTGAGAGCTTCTTTCCTCTGGGACCGAGTCCCGATCTGCTTTGGTATAAATACCACAAGCCCGCGAAACCTCAGAGGCGGATCCTCTCTACACAAAGACCCTAAATAGGCTAAGTGATGGTGTGTTAGCCATATGGCCATATAAGGTGTTTTATTGCATTAAATTGACCTTGGACTGATGGTAGGACCCGGCACAGTTAATTATTGTAAGGAAAAAAAAAAAAAATCTACGTGGGGTTGCTTAGGAGGCAACATCCCATTGGTGAGTCTGTTCCTTTTATGCTACGTTTCGATAAACAGGCGAGACACAAGTCCTTATAAGTGACGTTCAGCAAAAGCGAGGTGGAGGTTCTCCGCTCTGACGGCCTTTGGTCCTCTCTGGCCCCAGCCCTGCCCGGGAGGGCGGTGGCTGTAGGGATGACCCAGAGCTGTGCTGTGCACCTGAGTCATAGAATCGTGGCACATCCCGAGTCAGAAGGGGTTCAGCATCCCAACAGGACACCAGGTGATGGGCGGTGCGTCACAGCCCCGAGGAGCTGAGCTCCATCCCCACACCCCGGCATCCCCACCTGGGGGATTTTGCCCTCCCATTATTGTCGTTGGAGGGACAGGGACCCCGCAGGGCAAATGAGCCCAACTCAGTGCGAGGCTGAAGATGCTGTGGGAGTCCTGGAGGTGCTGCATTCACCCTGACAGGGAAAAGCTCCCCTGGGCACCGTGCAGCCTGGCCAAAACCCCAAACCCTCATTGCTGAGCCCCACACGGTCCTTCCAAGCCTGGCCCCGCACGGTGGGTGCACCCTCAGCTTTCCTCCAAGAGGATTTGGAAGCAGGACGAGCCCAAATCCCAGGGCGAGGTAAAGATCTGCTGCCCCTGGGCAGTAATGGGGTCACCCCAGCACTCCCCCCAAGGGGGAGGCACTTTTTAAGGGCAACCATCCCGTTCTGGGGCTCTTAGTAGTGCCCAAGGGTGGCACTACTGCCAGCTGGGGAAACCGAGGCACGGGGCAGGCAGTCCTGCTTTGTTTTACCGCATCCCAACCCGTGCTCGGGCTGAGGATGCAGAAGTGTGGGTGCAGCGATGAGGACCCATGGGTCGCTGCCAGAAGGGACAAGGGATGTCCTGCACGGCATGGGAGCTGTCACCGTGCCGGTGAGGACGTGGGCACAGTCCCAGAGCGTCCCACGGCGGTGGCCTTGCCTTCTCCCCCATCCCTGGGGGCTGGATCTGTCCACACATCCCGGCTCACGCGAGACAACCCACAGCCGCCTTCATCCCAGCCCGGGTAGCCCGGCCCGCTGCCAAACATGAGGTCACCGAGGCAAAAGGTTGCCATATATGACAAGCTGCAAAAAAAAAAAAAAACAAAAAAAACCCAAAATAAAATAAAAAATAAATCCAACTCAGCATCGCGGCAAAGGAAAAGAAAAGAATGAAAAAGGGAGCGGGATGGAGGCAACCTGGCCACAAGCTCACAACACTGCAGGGGGACCACGGCCGCACGGTTGGCACAGCCACATCCCGGCTTCATCTGCACCCAAAGCCACAGCACCTCCACCGCGAGCCGTGCCCCTCCTCAGCCCCCTGCTTCAACCCCAGGCCCACGCGGGGCCGTCCCACGGCCGCACCTCTCCCTGCTGCTGGGGCTGAACCTCGGCACGGACAGCCTGAAGCTGGGACCGCGGCGGCGGAGCCCGGAGCCGGAGCAGATGCAGCCTAAAAAGGAAAGGTTCGGCCACCGCAGCCAATCCGACCGCCGGAGCGTGGCCGTGGCCGGGCTGCGGGATGCTCGCAGGAACGCCCGGCATCCCACGGCACGCGAGGCCAAGCCCGGTGCCACGAGAGGGAGGGGGCTCCGGGATGAGGGGGAACGCTCCGCTCCCCTCCGGACCGTGGGCAGCTCCCTATATGGGTAACGTTCGCACGTTCCGCCGCTGCGGGCTCCCGGCTGGGAGCTCCGGGGATGGGTTTGGTGCCGTTCGTGGGTGTGAGGGCACGGGAGGTGGGAAAAGCCCCCGCGAAACGCGCAGCCCTCGGTTGCTGCAGAAAAAGAAGCGTTCCCGAGTCGAGTTCGGGCTTCGGTTTGGAGCGAATTCACCCACGGTGCCGTCCGTGGGGAGATGGATGGGGGAGTGGGATGGACTCGGTGAGCCCGAGTGAAAAGATGCGATTGGAAAAGGCAGTAGAGCACGGAGCAGCGAGAAGCACAGGCCTCGGGCACCGCCGCACTGCGAGGAATCTCAAAAATCCCCCACGAGGGTTTATGGGTCACTGGGACAACTGGGAGGAGGCAGCGACGTGCCCCAGCTCCTCACTGCCACGCTTAGCTCAGACACGAGGCCTTCAGGGATGGGGAGCTCAGGTGTGTGCAGTGATAGGCACCAGGAATGGGAAGGAGAGCTGCTCCCAGAGCTGTGAGGTGCAGACTGCAAGGAGCAGGCTGCTTCCTTCCACCTATGGGCAGGGGATGCACACCCCGACAGCAAAACCCACCACAGAGAACATGGGGTCTGAAAGTGAGCTTGCGGGGATGCCATGAGATCCCACTGCCGAAGCCGTGCACAGAACTGCAGCAGTTTGTCACACAGGAGCCAAGGAGGCGGCTGCTGCAGATGGACCAGAAATACACACATTCCCTCCCCCATCCTCAGCAGCTCCTTCCAGCCCCGAGGAGTTAAAGAAAACAAGCGAGAGAAGCAGCCCGTAATACAACCAGTCTGTATTCAACTGTACACCAGCAAATGTTTGCTGTTGTGTAGGTAGGAGTGCAAGGACACAGTGGATTTCACATGGATACGTGCCTCCCAGGTGGGAAGGCAGCTCCAGCCCTCCCCTTGACACGTGCAGACGATCAGAGCATCCCGACAGAGGACACGGAGAGGTGGTGTGTCACGCTTTGAGCCTTCCACTTTCCCAGACTGCTTTTTTAATGCTGACACACATGGAGCTCAGCGTGGACAGCGCAGGGATGCGACGTCACCGCTCGGCTTTCGACAACGAGGAGCACAGAGGAGGTCCCCAGATGGTGCACTGCATCACGGCAGCACCGTGGAGCACTCGGTTTGGCAAAGACAGACTTGAGAATGCTTCAAGTCAGGAGCTGGGAGTGTTTAAGGATACAAGCAACACAGCGTGCCCAGAGTTTGGGCGAGCAGCTGAGCCCCATGTGTGGATCAGACACGGAGTGCACTGACACTGCAGCCAAGGGCTGGGAGAGCCTCCTCTGCCACATCACCAGTAGCAGCCAGACCCAAACCCTCACCACGGGGAATGCCCCATCCAGGAAAAGGAAGAAAGTGAACAGATATCCCCTCACTGCCGCTGGAATTGAGCAGTGCTGCGTCCAGGAATCTTCTCGCCCCAAACTCTTGAAATAGGGGTTCCCAAAGGAAGGGGAGTGCACAACAGTTGGGCCCCTTGTTGCTCCACTGAGCAGAAATCTGAGCACCAGGAGGAGGATGTACGGAGGGTCAGTGAGGATGGGCTCTTGCATGAAGCAAGAGATGTTAGGAAGGTTTAATTTTAAACTATAGCAAAGGTTTATCTGCTCCAACCAGCCATGCTCAAGGCCGTAATTTACCAACACAAAATGAGGCAAAGCAGAACATGGGTTAATTTAGGCAAGTCCCACTTTGGAAAGCACTTGAAGAGGTTTCACAGCTTAAGGTTGCAGCAACTTGCAGGACCCCCCCACAGTCAAGCCACAGATTAAATAACTGCTTCAGTGTTAGCTTCTGCCTTCGAATCTCCAGTTAGCTTTTCCCTGCACCATGAACCTCTACACTATTTCACCAGACCAACACCAGGCACTGAGTTCACTCCTGCTGAGCTCAGGGCACCGATTTCACCGTGACTGCTCAGGGAAAAAGGGGAGGGGGCATTACACGGTAGAAATCATCTGCTACAGTAGGAACCAAAACGTTATCTAGGCCTAGGGGGAAGGTAGATGGTTTTACAGTGAACAGTTAAGGCAAGGGGCCTATCGTAGATCCATCAGCACCACATCTCTCTCGACTACTGACACATGATTGCACGTCTGGAAGAGAAAGAAGAAATGGGGTTATTCAGATATTCCCACAGCTCAGCTGTCTCCTCGACCTCCTGACACAATCTGCATCCCACGGCCTGAGAATGGCCTTCTTTCTCTCTGCAGTGAAGAAGGAAGACCAGGAATTACTGCCCAGCCCAGTGCCATGCAGGGAGAGCAGGGCAGGACACAAATACAAATCTCTCCCTCAGACACACACCTTTGCTGCTGCCTGGATCCATCTCTGCAGAGAAGCGCACTACCTCACAGCTCCTGCACCCTCCATCAAGTCAGAAAGCTTTTGCATCCCAACTCCAGTGAGGAGCAGGCCCCTGTGAGGCTCTCTCCTGTCCTGGGCCATAGAGCAGTGGCTCACCATAGATACAAACTCAAGTGAACTGCCCAGTATGCTAACACGTGTTACTACAGTTCCCAGTGCCCCGTGGGGCGACTTACAGTGAAGAGAGGAGGGTCCTTGGAGTGTGGGTGGAATCCTTTCTGTCGACAAGAAGAGATCTCCTCCAGGCCATGCTCTGTCAGCTTGAAAAACCCTGTCCTGGAGCAAATAAACACAAATTCCATGTAGCTCAAGCCTCTGCAAGCAGAAGCAGCTGCTTCTGCACTTGAAAAGCGTGTTTGAATCTGCCTGTCTCAAGCATGAGACCCCGTGCACTCTGCAAGGCACTCCCCTCCCAGCTTTGTGGCTGCTCCCTGCCACGGGTGGGCAACCAGACTTACTCCTGGTATTTTGGAGAACACACAATAGCGATGGACTCCGGCAACATCATCTGGTAGGAGCAGTGTGTGTGCAGATCAACACTGGAGAGGAAAGCTGTCTGCGTGGGGTGAGTCTGAAACACAGGGTTAAAAAAGAGACAACACGACAGTGGGTTTGGACAGGTTTTTTCAAACAGACTGCACCTGCCAAATGGAGGTGGTAATGGGAAAGATGCACGGCTCCTCACATGGCACAGAGCACTCACTAGCATGCTGAAAGTGGCTCTGGATTGCCCCAAAACATATCTGCTCCTCCTCTGCATTTGGAAAAGAGTACAGGAGAAGCTCTACCTTTCTGGCCACGTCCCTTGCAAACTCCTATTTTAATGTCCAGCATTTCCTTTGCCTTAAATGCACGGCACCTTGCAGGGCGGCCACTTCACACACTTCTGAAGCGTGCCTATCACCGGGGCACAGCATCACCACGACACTTTAAGAGATCACATTCCTTGAAGGTGGCCAAGCTATTAAAAATCCCAGACAACATCCAACACACCCAGCTCTGCCTGAGAGATTTCACAGCCCAACTCTGGCAGAAAGACCTCTCCTCCTTCCCCTGTAAGGTTTGTGTTGCCAAGGGTAGCAGAGAGCTCAAAGGGATTCCCGAGGGCCCCTGGACGTTACGGGGCCATCGCTGACAGCAGACACCCGCACATATCAGGCACACTCAGCAGGCATTTATTTGTCAAAGTCTGCAAAGCAGCTGCTGCTTTCGAGAGATTACTCAGCAGCACCAAACGTTTTGCTTGGCACACATCCGACTGCCAAAGGCTCCACGGGGACAGGCAGCAGGGAGCCAGGGGAGGAATCTGGAGCTGGCACATCCTGCGGCAGAGCAGCACACAGCTGTCTGCAAAAAGCTGTGCTACTACAGGGACACATCACTGGAGAGGCCACGTGCTGACAGCAGGAGCTCCAGACACAAGGCCGGGATGCCCCGAGTCTGCTTTAAGCCCAACATCCCACTTGCAAAGGGATCCGGTGCTTTAGGAAGAGATCTGAACCCCTGACAGGCCTGAATTTCTCAAGCAACCTGAGCTGTGACCAAGACTGCATCACGGAGAGATGTGATGGAAAGGATGCTGTCAGCTCCACACCAAATCCTCCATCAGATCCTCCTCCTGCAGCCCATCTCCCCGCACCCCTTTCTTTCCTTCCCAGCTGAAAGCAAGGCCAGCCTGGATGTGAAGCAGGGATGAGAGGCTCACGTGGATCCAGCCGAGCGTAACGAGGCCGTGCTGGTCCTGGATCAGGAAGAGTTCCTCCTCATTCTCGGTGTTGCAATAATCGGGGCCCCCATACTGCTTGGGAACGATGACGTGGGTTATGGTGAACTCATTCCTCATCTGCAAGGCAGCACAGGGAGGCTGTCACCCTCCAGAAACACCCCCCAAACAGGAAACACTGCTGCCGCCCACTGGTGCAAAGGTAATTTCCTAAGCTTTGGGAATGAAGCATTCCTGTGTTCATCACTCAGGGGCCCAGCAAGGGGAAGAGCAGCTCTAGAAACAAGCACATCTACCAGCCACAGTAACAGAAACCGTGTGGTAACTGTGTCTGAAAAAGGAGTCACAGATTCACTCTGGGTCAGCCCATGGCTCTAAGTACATCTTCCCTGCTAGCACCCACAGGGAAGGCCTGGACACCCATATGAAGGAAACCTCTGCACTGATTAAGAGCTGGTGCCTCATAATTAAATAGGCATCAAGTACCTGGTGGCAGCCAGACTGCAGAAAGCTGCTACATCAAACTATTTTATTTCAAAGCAAACTTCTGTGAGCAAAACAGCCCCAGATGACAGGGGAGAGAGGCTGGAGCTGCCAACAGAAAACCATGCACATAAACTCTTCGAGGGAAAACTCTTCAGCCTGTGCTCGCACAGCCTTGTCTTGGTGAAGGTCCTGGAACTCACAGCAATCAAGAGAGAGGAAGCTGAACACCCAGGGGACCTGCTGGCTGTCACACCACACAGAGGCACAGTTCCTCTCATACGGTCTGAGGAAATCTTTGGGTTAAAAGCAGAGGCAGCCCGGCCCTAACACCTGCATGAAATCCCAGCCATCAGTGAAACTGCAGTTTGGCAGAGTCCTCCAACCACTTCTAAAGCTGCTGTACTTAAAAAAAAGGCCTCTGCGATGCTTCCAGGGGCTTAATTACTATGATCACCTTACCAGCTTACCACAGAGGATCCCACAGGTCTCCACACCTCGGGCCGTGTTGGCATCAGCCAGCTGGAGGAATTTATGACACAACTCTCTAGGGACGATGACCTGGCGAAGGGCATCCATACTTGAAGCTGTGGGGAGAATTAGGAGCACAATGAGCAACGACAGCCAGTGCCACTGGAGAGGTGTTCCCTCAGTCTAGACCCGAAGTGGCCAGACTGAAGAAAATCAGCCTGGAAACATTAACTGCATTAATATCTACTCTTACATTGGCAGTCACAAAGTCACAGTGACACTTCATAAAGGACAATCAATGCCTCTTTCAAAGCAGAGAAAGAGATATGCAGAAAGAAAAGGTGTTCAGAAGTCTATTGGCATATCTTTGGTTAAAGAAAATGAAAACAACAAATGCTTACAAAATGTCAGTTAAAAATAGGATGTTTCTCTGGTCAAGAACCAGTCACCTGGAAATGTCTGAATCGCTCTTTTGGATCTATATTTGGCAAAAGAGGAGGATTCAGTCAGTCTAGCCAGGAACTGAGACCCAATCTCCAGAAAGTATTTGGATCTAGGAAGATCAAAAGCCAAACAGGATGTAGATTTCAGGTCAGCAGAGAGAGACCAGGTCCCCATTACCAAGAGGAAACAGTTCTCCCCAGCCCTGCAGACCTTTGCTGGACACTGGGGAGAACATCCCCAGTAGACTGGAAGACCAAACCCCCAGAAGGGATGGAGATCTGATGAGACAGTTCCAAGAACCTCCCAGACAACTCAGCTCCTTGGCTGTGTTTGGTTCAGCCCCAGAAAGGGAGAAGGATGCACCGAGATGTACTAACTGTTTTCTGTGCTCCCCAAAGCACTAGGTTTCAAAGATCTGTCCACAACAGGAGGTTTGGATGAGACAGTCCCCACTGATGGACTCGCAGGGTGAACTGGAGAGGCTGGAACCCTTGGGGTTAAATCAGTAGGTGGCTTTTCCATGCCAGGGATGAGGGGCCCATCCAGAGACTCAGGACTTGGCTCTGGCTTCCCAAATTCCTGCACTATCCTCAAACGTTCCTTTTCCAGCTCCTGTCGTCGTATCATTTCCTCGAAGGCAAGAAACTGCTCTTGCTCTGCCTGCTGCTGCTTCATTAGGGCGACACGATTTCTTTCCTCTTCCAGTTGCTGCTGCAAAGCCAAGTTGCGTGCATCTTCCTCTTCCTTCTCTTTCTGCAAGGAGAAACACGCCCAAGGACATCAGCAGACCCAAAGGACATCAGCAAATATCACTCCTTTAGAGCTGCAGCTTCCAACCTGCTTACAATCACCTCTAAGGCGTCTGCAGAAATTAACCAGCAAGAGGTACTTCCTGCCCACAAGTTTTGCCTTACCAAAGAGATCAGCACTTCTATCAGAAAACCAGCTAGAGCAGGGGAATAAACTGCTGCCTTCCCCACGCCCTTGTGTGGGAATATGATTCTAGACTGATTGCTCTCTCTCCTCTCCAACTTAGCACTCTCTTAAAGGAAAACAACTGCAGAGCTTTCTGCTTTGCCCACAGAACCCCAGATCCTCACTCATACTGCAATGAGGCATCTGCTGAAGGTCTGAGCCACAAGGCCTCACACACTGTGACAAAAAGAAAACCAAATCAACGTCCCAGATCAGACTGCATCCAGGACGTGCAATGAAATGAGATGTAGGGGAACCCATGACATGTTCACCCACGTAGTGACAGCAGGGACAGCCCCATGCCACAGGTGATGAGGATGGTCTCTGAAAGCTGGGGCCTCCCAGAGTTCACATTTCAGAGTGCTCAGGGAGCCCTGGAGACCTCTCACAAACTCTTTGTGGCAGAGGGTTTTCCCAGCAAGCAGAAACCCTCCAGTTTCCTCTCACTCACCTTCTGCTCAATGTACTTGGCATAGTCCTTACTGTACCTCTGTAACAGCTCTTTCTTCAGGTTTTCGGCTCTGGGGAAAGCTACTTCCTTCAGATTCTGAAGGGAGGAAGCACAATCCTAAGCACAAGAGCACCAAGGCAAGAAAAGCAGGCCCAGAATGGATGAAAGAATCAATAGATTCTTGGAGAAAATAAACCCCAAAGCATTTTCAACAGCAGCCATTGAAGACTTGGAGCATTACTACTTACTTTCATTGTCTCCTTCTTTTCAGGTATGACAGCAGTTTTGTAATCTCGATGCTTTGGCAGCTTCTCAATGAAGAGCCTATAAACACAGGAGAGAAACTGCATTCCTGAATCCCAGCAGAATGGTGCAAGCACAAAACAAGCACAAGCAAATGGCACTTTGGGAGGCACACATCATTTGCCTCCAGCACAGTACCTGTGCTCTGCCACATCCCTGTCCTGCAATCAGGACAGCTGTCTGCCTCTCTGCAACCAACCCTCCACCAAACAGTGCCCTTCTGAGCTCTTCATGGCACGCAGGGACCTCGATCAGCCCCAGAAGAGCACCTTGCACAGTACTTTTCTCCCATCTGGGCTCTGCTGATGATCCTCAGGGATAAATACTTCCTTCATTTTTGTTTTTGTTTGGAACAGAAACACTGATAAACCACTCTAAAACACCAAGGATGCTGTCAGTGTTTCAGGAAGGTCTGGGGCATCTGCCTTCACCTCTCAGAATGTCCAAAGGGAGAACAGACAAGCTCAAGGACTCATCTAACTCAGTGCTCACATGGTCCTTCTGCATGGGGGGAGAGAACAACTTCTGCAAGAGAAGGAGACATTAACTCGGACCTGGAATAGGAAACCTGCAGAAAGGCTGTGCACAACAACCCCAGTAGGTCAGGGCAATATTTCAGGCCCTTTTTTTGGGCAGCAGTGCTGGTTCTAAGCAGATATCTGGGAGGGGAATTCAAGATTGAGCTCAACATCACCTTGCTCCCAGCACAGATATGAACAGGTTAATTTGTGGCTTCTACAGATTAACCTGCACCAGGACAGCAGCTCCTCCCCCTTCCAGAGTGTGGTTTAGGACACAGAGAAAGAACACTGCAAGCACAACAGCAAGATGGGACGTCCACAGGCACAGGGCAGCCTGCTCCAGCTCAGCCCCACACGGCTTCCCAGCCTGAAGGCATCCCCTCATCACCCCTGAGTCCAAACCCAATGTCTGAGCACAGCGTCCCAATGCTCCCGTGCCCACTGCCCTGGGGAGCTGTGCCCACTGCTCCCTGGCGCAGAATCTCTCCCCCACCCCCAGCTGCCCCTCCCCTGTTGCAGCTCCATGCTGTTCCCTCGGTCCGGGTCACTGTCACCAGAGAACAGAGCTCAGCACTGTCCCTGTGCTCCCCGTGAGGAGCTGCAGCTGCCACGAGGCCTCCCCTCAGCCCCCTCTGCTCTGGGACGAACAAACCAAGGGACCTCTCCTCATCTGCACAGCCCTCCTTTGGATGCTCTCCAACAGTTTTACGTCCTTCTTGTATTGTGGTGCCCCAACCTGCACCCGGGGCACGAGGTGAGGCCGCACCGCTGCAGAGCAGAACAGGAACACGAGCGATGAGCAGAGACAGAGCAGGGAGCAGCCCCGTGTGCAGGCAGAAAGCGAGAGAGCACCCAGAGTGCAGCACAAACAAAGAGAGCAGAGCCAAGTGGGAAAGCCACAGCGTGAGCAGAAAGCTTTCCCCGTGCCGTGAAACCGCTGTGTGAGCACTAAATAAATCCATCTGCTCTAAAACCCCAGCCCTCTGGGAAACGGAAGAACTCTTCACAATCCCAGCCCTCGGTTGTGCTCGTGGTTACCATGGAGAGCATGAGGATGTTCTTGCCAGAGACCATGGGATCAGCACAGCCATGGCACGGAGAAACTGTCGAGGTCCCAGCTCGGGGCTGGTGGATGTAAAGTAGGTCACTGTGTCGAGGAGACAAAACAAGGCTGCAATCGCTGCCAACAGATTGAAGATTAAAATGGAAGGGATTCATTAAGAAGGATTAAGAGCAGATGCTGGCCTGGGGAAGACAGAAGAAACAGCAGAGGCAGCTGGCTTTCCACAAGGCAGAACAACGGGCAGGGGGGTGCAGGGAGGACTCGGCAGCCAGGGGAAGACTTTGAGGGAAGAGCAGGCAGCAGCAGGCTGAGGAAGGAGGAAGAGGAGGACTCTGCATTCTCTGAATAAGAGCCCTTCACGCGTCCTACCCACAGCTCAGATGAGGCTTGGCAAGACTTAAACCCTCAACACCAGAAGTTATGGGTTTGTTCAAACTTCTGACTGTGGCGAGTCCGCTGTGAATGCAGCAGCAGCTTGGCACTCAGCAGCCACATCGTAGGCTATTTTTAAGCACTGCTACAGCACACATGCCAAACCAGTGTCTCTCGAGTCCCTTAACACCCCACACAAACCCTTGGAGCCAATCCTACCAGCTCGCAGATGCACGGACAAGCCAGGAATCCTCATCTCCCAGGAAATTCACGTCATATTTTCCCTGCTCTGCTGTTTCTTGGCTCAAAAAAGTCCCTACTGAACCTGACAGAGATTCGAGAACAAACCCATTCTGACTGGTGCAGAAGCTGTTAATGAAGAAAAACAAGCAGATGTCTTTCAAGGTGACAGTCTGACATCTCTAAACTCCAGCCTGGTTGTTCTTAGAGACACTCATGCCTTCCTCCTGCCCGCTATGGGATGGGCTGGGCACAAGCTTCATTTCAGCATGGGAAACAGAAATGCTGAAGACACAGCCAAGACCAGGTGGGAGGCTGAGGGCCAAGAATGAAACTGGCTGCCTCAGTGGGAACTGCAGTGTGGATCCATTCTCAATTTATCCCATACTCATCTAAAATTCACCCCAAACTGATGGCTCTCCCTTGGGTGTCAGTACCATGGGGAGTGTCCAGAAGGGAAATAAAGGGACACACAGCTTCCTAAAGCACCACAGTCAACATCGAGCCAAGGACTCGCTCCTGAGGATAGCATGCTTGCTCCTAACAAACACACCACGTGCAGAGCTGTAACCAGGAGCCTGTGACACAATTCTCAGGGCTGAAGTCCTCCTCTTCACAAAGCTGCAGCCTGCACTAGTCCATATATTCCTGCCAGGAGGCTCTGAGGAAAGGCAGCCAAGCCCAGAGTTACAGCAGTGACCACAGATTTGGGCTGAAGAGCCCAGAAAGAGGGGTGTGAATAAATCAAATCCCATTTCTAGAAACAGGAGAGAAAAGCAATCTCCATCACAGACTGCAATGAGAGCGCTCTGCTCTTGCCTTCAGATCACAGCCTCAGGGAAGGACACCTCAAACAACGCTCTGCCAAGCCTCTCACTTCTCCAAGAGCTACAGCATTACTCTTCCATTTAAAGAAATGTGACGATGACATTAACTTTGTGTCTTCAGATAATCCAAGCTGGCAGCCCACGCTCATCAGCATGAGAAATGGCACCACCAAAAGGGAAAGCTTTTCACCTTCCCTGCAGCCCGAGAGCCAGGCTAATGTAAACGCCACAGGCATCTGAAAGTTGCTGGAGAGACAGCACACCAGCACCTACCACTGCTGTAATGAAAGAGCAGAGGCACGTTTCGTTCATTTGTTTAGTTAAAGAGCTTCTCGTTCAGCCTCAGCTATGTAACCAGCCTGGAAACCTTCCACGCTTCGCAGCTCCCTACGCAGCCTCCCAGAGCCCGCACGACAATGACCATAAAAGCTCAGGAAGTGCAAGGAGGGAAGAAAAGCTAATCAGAGAAAAATGTATCGGGTCGAAGGAGGCTGGGGCAGGAACCCTGTGCACAGAGGCAGACAGGGAGGGGAAACACCCATGGAAATGCCAAGCTCGTTCTGGAGAAGCGTGTAGCACAGGAGCATCAGGAAGCAGACTCAACCCTCTGGTAAGTGCAAACCGTGTGAAAACGAGAGGATTTGGGCCAAAAAGGATCCTCAGTGCTGCTGGGATATTTCCTGAGCATCACTACCTTCAGCCCTTTGAATGCAGGGAGACACACGTTTGCACCACTCGTACTCCGAGCTGCTCAGACACAAGCCAGAGCTGCTGCCACGTCACTGCACGCTCCACTCAGCGGCGTAGCTTTCGGACCCAAGATGGTTTGCTCCCTGCCAGCTGTGGAGGTGACAGCAAGAACGTCTCCACACTCATCCACATGGACAGAGAGCTGGCAGCCGTGATACCAAACAGGGTCTCGGGTGGGTTTATGTGCAACCTCTGGCTTTTCTGAGGAGTGTTTAGAGCCCAGAGATCTTATGTAGCATCCAAGTCAGCAGACTGAGGTCAGGTTGTTTCACTCTTTCCCCCAGGTCTCCCCTCAGAAGGGTCTGGGTGCATACACACACGCATGATGTGTGTATGGGGGGGAATTAAACTATTTCTAAGTAGAACTAAACCTCCAACGCTACACGATCGATTTCTGAGCTGAAGGAGGAATGTGGTGACTGCTGTTAAAGGTTGTAGTAGCTTAAACATAAAGAAGGCTTCTCCTCTGAAGCTGGTCTACCAGAGAACCACCAACCAGCCTTTATCTCGTTCTGCTGCTGTGACCTTTGACCAGTGATGCCTGACAATCGATATGATATCACAGTTTTTGAGGTCAACATAACAACTCTGTGGCGATAAAGTGCCAGGAGATTTTTAAATAAAATGAGCCAACACCTTCCTCCTGCTGACAGAAGCTGCTATGGGACAGAGCTATATAAGGTCAGTCTGATCTCGAAGGGAATTTTTACTGACATTCTACGAAGCAACGAGCTTGTACCTTGCACTTTTACAGTGTGGTCACCCCAACCACGTCAGCTGTATCAGTTCAAAAGGAGCGAAGCTCTACGCAGAACCTGGTTCTTCCAGCTCAGCAATACCTCACAGTGCTCATACGTACACAAAATAACCAACTTCAACCCCACGCGTCAACACAACTTAGCTGCAACAAAGCAGAGCTGCTCTTACGTGATGTATTTGTTGTATAAAATGAAGGCATATTCAATGTTGCCCTCCTCTGAGTAAATGGCCGCCATGCGGAGCATTTCCACGCCGGAGCGATAGTAGCGTCGTGGTGGGACGTCCTCGTTCACTTCCACTGTACTCCCCATGTGGATCAGGTTTCGGACACGCTCCTCTGGTGGGAGGCTGACGTCAGCGTGGTTGGGCATAACGAGGCACATCAAACCTGCCGCAGTGCTGACCAGCTCTGCAGTGGGAGGAAAGCCAAGGGGGTCAAAACCAACACGGAACAGGTAACCTGTTCCAGTTTCCCTGACAGAAATCACCCTTCCCGCAGCTGGAAAGCATTTAATACCAAGGTCAGGGGGCTCCTGAGGGAGAAAGGTGGAAGAAGTCAGGCTCTTTTTGGACACAGCACTTGGATATTAACCTTTACGACCAGAAAAGTGGCCATGAACTCAAGATCATTCCTTGGGTAACCCATTTCAACCTAAAGTCTGAGTGACACGAATCCTACCCCAAACAGCTCTTCCCTTCTCATCATCTCTCTGTGCAACACGAGTGCCAGTCACCGATTCGGGGCAAGCTGGCCAAAGCATTTTCCTTGGACACGAGCAGAAGGAGCTTTACACGGGGCTTCCACACTGCACATCCACTGCTTTGCTTACACGGCAGTCAGGAGAGCTGCAGGCCATCCTCCCGTGCTCTGCTGCTTGGCAGAACCATCCCTGACCGTCAAGCTGGATCCTAACGGGTCTCACTCAGGCACAGACCCCTCTGCGCTGTGTTGTGTCACCCCAGGAATGCACCTTGGCCTGATACCTGTCCTCACCCGGCTGCTACAGCTGTCGCAGCCAAAGGACGAGCAAGGAACTGAAATCACATGGGGCAGAGCTGCAGACATCTCCTCGATGCTCCCCCTACACACACAGCTTCCCTTCCCTGGTAAAGCCCCTCCGGATCTGCACAAAGGTTCAACTTTCTCTGTGGCACGGTTTTATGATTTCTGTTGTTCTTCAACTGCCCTTTCCTTTGGGAAAGAGCGCGTCCCGTGACCGCAGACAGTTTTTATCTTTTCCCTCTGAGCGGAAAACACGTAAAAATACAGAGCATCACAAAGTCCTCTGGGGAATGGAGTTCTCCCTCTCTTCTGAGACGGGCACATCCATAACTCCCAATGATCCACAGAGCCGTAGCATTAACTCTCCAACTCCCAATACGCCACGTGATGTTATGATGTGGAATGTCAACAATACAACAAAAAAAAATCACAAAACCACGACCCTCTGACGCCAGTGCCAAAGTCACAGCCCCACGAGAGCCTTCTGACAACGTGAGAGGGCACCGCAGCACCTTCCTAATGAGAAGGGCTGCTGGGCCAAAGCTAGCCATGCCCCTCCCCCCATTCCCCTCCCCTCCCCCTTCTTCCCCTCTCCCCTCCCCCTTCTTCCCCTCTCCCCTCTCCTTCCTTCCCCTCTCCCCTCTCCCTCCCCTCCCCCCATCTTCCCCTCTCCCTTCTTCCCCCCATTCCCCTCCCCTCCCCCTCCCCTCCCCCTTCTTCCCCCCTCCCCCTCCCCTCCCCATCCCTTCCCCCATCTTCCCCCCTCCCCTCCCCCTTCTTCCCCCCTCCCCCTCCCCTCCCCCTTCTTCCCCCCTCCCCCTCCCCCTTCTTCCCCCCTCCCCCTCCCCCTTCTTCCCCCCTCCCCCTCCCCCTTCTTCCCCCCTCCCCCTCCCCCTTCTTCCCCCCATTCTCCTCCCCTCCCCCTTCTTCCCCCCATTCTCCTCCCCTCCCCCTTCTTCCCCTCCCCTCCCCCATCCCCCTCCTCCCCCTCCCTTACCCCCATCCTCCTCCCCTCCCCCTCCCTTACCCCATCCCCCTCCTCCCCCTCCCTTACCCCCATCCTCCTCCCCTCCCCCTTCTTCCCCTCTCCCCTCCCCCCTCCCCCCATTCCCCCCTCCCCCTCCCCCCATTCCCCCCTCCCCCTCCTCTCCCCTCCTGCCCCCTTCCCACCGCGCCCCAAGGGAACAGACGAGAAACTCCCGACCTGCAGCCGCGCCCTGTGTCACAGCTCCCGGTGCCGGCGCTGCCCGCCGCCGGCCCAGCCCCCTCAGCCCCTCTCCCGAGGGGCGGCCCGGGCCCTCCCGCGCTCGGAACGGGAACGGCCGCGCACCGCAGCCCGCGCTCAGCGCTTCCGGGTTGGCGCCGTGAGCCCGCCCACTGCTCGCTTCCAGCACCCAATCGCAACGCCTCTTCGCATCCGGGCATCTCGCAGCCGCACCTTGCTTCCGCCCGGCCCGGATGTCCTCGCCAGCGGCTGCCATCTTAAGGCCGGGCGGAAGTCCGACGTCACCGCACCGGACGCCTTAAAGGGGCCGCTCCCCGCGCTCGGGGCACGCACCCTCCGGTGCTGCTCTCCCACACCGAGCTGGAGAAGCTGCCCCAGACAGAACATACGTTCAGGATGTACGCACGGCAGAAGTTTACTCGAACAAATGCGAGTGAGAAGGGGAAAAAAAGAAAAAATCACCCAGCTTCTGCCTTTCCTTCACGGGCATTAAGGAAATCATCGACAAAAAGACCTTTTGTGGAAGGACAAAGAGATGTTCCTGATGACGTTTCTTTAGAATTAATCCAGTTCCATTTATTCCCTCCATCACTTGAGAAACATGAGCCAGGACTGCAGAATATGACACAGCGGTTCGAAAATTCTGAGTCAGTTGTAAAAAGTACACGGGAGAGTGTAAAAAAGAGGGGAAAAATGGGGAAAAAAAAGAGATTGCTGTGCTGACCTCCGCTTGCAGGTCCCAATATTCAGCTCAGCTGCTGGTGCGTGTCACAGTTTACTCAGTTTGGAGCCTCTGTGCAAGTCCTTTGTGGAAACGCAGCCCTGAGTGGATGCTGTTGTGCATTTCAATTCTGTCTCTTAACGCCGCCGCCGCCGTTTCCTGGCCACGTGAGTTTCCTGAGGCTGCTGGTGGAGGGGACTTGGAGCTAGGAAGCACACTTCGTTGTGCTGCGTGTTGTAAGGCAAAGAAACCGGACAGTTCCTCGAACCCCAGCTGCGAGGCCACCTCTGCTCAGCCATCCCAGGTTTGTGCACCAGCTCCTGCTGTTGTTCTGGCACTCTGTGGTGCCGCTTTTTCTTCTTCTTGGCACAGCCAGAGTTCCTGAAAGAAGATTTGGAAGTCAGAAAATTCAACTCCCTCCGTTTCCCCCACAGTTCTGCTAAGTTTTGGATGCTTTCAGCCCTGTAGGTCATCCCTTTTGCCTCAGCCTGAAAGATGCAGTACCCAGGAAGAGCTGTCAGCTCATTTCCTACACTCTGCTTTCTCACAGCTGTGCCGTGTCAGGGGAAGTTTCGAGGACACATTTTATACACCCCACAGAAGGAGGGCTGAAGAAGCCACACTCTGACTGCCAGCAGGCACTGGTCCTGGCAGGTGTTCTGCAGCTCCTACACCATCCAATGAAGGCCAGCCCAGGACACACAACGCAAGCAAACTAGCAGCTCCTCAGCTGCCTTCACTATTCCCCTGCCAGCCCTGCCAGGTGGGGTGACAGAAGAGCAGCTCCCACTCCTCTTGAGGTGAAGAACTGCCTTGCTCAGCATCCGACCCAAAAAAAGTGCTCTTGTCCCTGAAGTATCTTACACAGTTTGAGAACACTGCAGCCCCACCAGGAACTAGCACCTATGCTTTAAGGGATGCTATTCTACATCTGCAGGCACAGGTATGTTATTCAGAGGCAAAGAGCTTCATGCTGCTGCAGACACAAGGAACACTTCAGCACTAACAAGACAGAGGGACAAAACCCCACCTCCACAGGCCTTAGAAATAGCAACGGATGCTCTCTTGTACTGCATCTAAACTAGTAAAAATGTGAGGTAAAGTTACATAAAAATGAGAAAAAACAGTGTTTTTTGCTGCTGTTCTCTCTGTTCAGCTGTACAGTAAGCACAGAGGCAAGAAGCAAAAACCTACCCGGACGCTGTTAACAGGAGGTGCTCTGAACGCTGTGGGCGATGTTCTGCCATATTCTTTCTCGTGTTCAACGCAGTGTCCACTCTTCCTTTGAGAGGGACTGACCCCAAACTCTTCACTCCACGTTTCCTTAAAGAGAACTCTCTGTCATGGCTGGACTCAAACCATTCATCAAGTGACTACAGCGGCTCTTTCACACTTAAATCAACCCCCTTCCAAAACTCCAGAGGAGGGCGGCTGCTCAGGCCATGCAGATCTGTAATCCCACGTGTCCCAGCTGCCCTCATCCCAATTCCACCCCACCTCAACCAGCACCAGTTAGCCAAGCTTAAAACCTATCTACTGCAGCTCTCATTCTGTGTGCGCACTCACATTCCAGATCTTCTCTGAAGATCCTCAATATAGTTCATTCTCTCAATGGGATGCCCTCGAGCTCTGTTGAACACTGGAGAAAAGAAAGGTCTGAGTTACAACAACGCTCCAATGGAACAAGCAGGAGCCCATTTAAAACCAGAAGCCCACAGTTAAGAATTCTGCATCTGGACTAGAAGAACATACATGTACGTACACTCTATTGCAGCGTTTGGCTCCATGCCTTCAACATCAATCAGGTACCTGAGCAGACCAACAAGAAAGCTCTAATCACACAAGTAACCATGAAGACGTTTAGAAGCAGCTCAGAAATAAGTGGCAACTTTCTACAGCTTCTATTTACAAGATAAAATTGAGCACCAGCATTTTGTTGCTTCTTATTCCCGATCTCAACAAATCCCTGAAAACAGCATTTCTTCTAAGCTGCTTCAGACCCTTGCAGGCCTCAGCTTGCACACACAGCTCGATTCCTTTTACTGGTGCAATGTGAAGCTGGGAACACCCCCCACCTAATTCCCTTCGGCCGCAGACAACTCACCTACAAACCAGGTAGCCAGTTCTGTTTAAGCCATGCGTGCAATGCACTCCGATAAGTTTATCTGTAACACACAGCAATCAAGCTGTATTTCTGAAGTGTTGTTTTTCCAAAACCAAGCAAGCTTGACACCTGTCCTCACAACAATAATGAGCATAAATAAACTGAAGCAATCACGCAACAAAATCCCACTTGTGGTCGGTTATCAGAGCTGATGTGGCTCGCTAGCTCACTTCATCCCGTGGTGTGTGCACGGTCACACAGCTCACTGCAGGGAGGATGCTTTTGGAAGCTCTGTGAAAGGCAGTCCCTCATTTCCCAAGCAGTAACAGCTTACTGTTCACAGCACTACCAAACAACTATCAGTATTTACAGTGAGGCTAGAGACACGGTCTCAACCTCAATTAACACGTGACCCGCTGCTACTAATCAGCCAGCATGAACTCCTCTACCACAACAGATTGATCTTACTGTGCTCTGACATTCACACGCCAAGAAGAGGAAAAGAAGTTCATGCTGTGCTTGAAGGCTAATTAAGAACACTGCCAGTCTCAAAGGCGACACTGCCCTTCCCGCAGACGACGCTCGGTAACAGAAGGGAAAGTCACAATTACCGTTGTCTTTGTTGTCTCTCAAAAAGTTTTTCACGACACACTTGAACTGAAAAATAGTCTGATTGTTTGGTATTTCGTGTCCCATCGTTAGGATCTTTGAATAGCTGAGCGTGGCTGGTAGCTCCTATAAGAAATAAAGGAGGACAATAATTTCTCTCTGTTTCTCACCGAGTAGAGAACTACTGACAAGGAGATACAACAAGCTGTCCTTCTGACTAAAACCAAAAGAGCAGCAATGGTTTCAGGTATGAAAACTTCACGCCTTTAACACAGTAACTTTCAGAATAACCCATGTGCACTTTTGTTGCCCATGCTCCTGCTTCTTCCTCCTCGGGAAAGGCAAAGCATTGGGCTTGGAATAACTTTTCCTGCTCATATCCACACACACACTGAACGCCACGAAAAAACAACAACACTGCAATCAGCTTTTTGTTCAGGCTACAAAAAAAAAAAGCCTTTTGTGCATCCAAAAACCTGTGGGGGTTGCAGAAAGAGAAGGACTGGAGACCTCGGTGTCACAGCTGATCAAAGACCCCATCCCCACAGCCATGAGATGCTCTCCCACATTTCCCTGCCAGGGGATTGAGGCACCTGATGCTCTTTAATGTCAGCTTCTCATAAAAACCTTCTTCCTCCTTAGCAGAAGTATCAGGTCTTGAAGAGACCACCGCCTCCCCCCCAGGGAGTCCAGCACCGACCTCTGGCCCGTAGTAACGTGTTGTGTACGTCAGGTCAATGATGAGGCCCAGCTCTTCTTTCTGCTCTTTGATTTTCTCGATGAGATCACAAGGCGAAAACCTCTCCTCCGGATGAAGGTTGTGATTAAAGCTCTGCGAGAAAACAACATCCAACAGCAAACGTTAAACGCAGCTGCGCTGGGACTGGGGAGCGGAGGGGGGGGGATCGGGGGGGGGGGGGGGAAGGAGGCCGGCTCTGCTCCACCTCCCGGCGATCCTCTGCCACAGGAGAAAACAAACAGAAGAAAGCAAACGCCCACAGCCGAGCACAGCGCTTCGCACCGGGACAAAACGAGCACGGGCAGCCGACGTCCTCAGCTCCGGGCCAGCCCGAGGTTGCAACAGCCGCTGTGGGCAGCGGGCCCCGCGCTGCCGCTCGCACCCAAAGCGGCGCTCCCGGCGCCCGAACCGCGGCCGTCCCTCAGCCCCGCGGTACCGTGCGGCCCCGGGGCCGCGCTCACCTTCCTCAGCGGCACTTTGAAGGCGATGAAGCGCGTGCCCGGCAGCCTGCGGCCCAGCGGGGCGTAGTCGGTCCACCTGCGAACGGAAGCGGAGGGCCGTTAGCTCCGGAGCGCCGCCGCCGCCGCCGCCGCCGTACGGAGGAGCGGCACTCACCGCTCGGGGACGCGGGAACGGCCGCGGCGCGGCATGCCGGCGGCGGAGCGGGGACGCGGAACCGGGCGGCGGCGGACACGGGGCGGCCGCTTCCGCTGCGACCAGAGCGACGTCATCGCGGGGCGGCCCGGCCCACAGCGCCCCCTGGCGGCGGGCGGTGGAACGGCGGCGGCCGCCCAACGCCGCTCGGCCCCATTGAGTCCCGCTTCTATCTGCGCGAAACTGAGCGGAGGGAAAGGAAGAACGGGAGGGAAAGAACACGGGAAGGAAGGAAAAGAAACCCCGAAGCCCTCTGCGGTCCTTCTCTCCCAGTTCCTCGCTCGGGAGCCGCACGGAGCTGAGGCAGTGGCGCAGCAGTGCTGGTCCGCCCGCAGGTACAGCGCGTTTGGATGTAGGGATGAGAGCTCTTCGTGCCCCTCGAGGCCCCATCCGCCCTCAGCCACCCGCACAGTGTGGCAGCAAGTTGCTACTGCCAGAAGGAAAGCACGCACACAGCTGGGCTGCCAGTTCTTTATTACTACAGCATGATCCAACGAGCCGGAGCACATACAACGCAGGTTGTGTGTGTGTGGGATGGTAACCCCGCGCAGCTCCCATCCCCTGAAGAACAGAGAAGCAGCCAGGGGCAGCCAGGCCGTGCCTGGAGGCAGAGGCCACGCTCGTCGCATAGGGGGACCACTCCCATCCCCTAGATGTGGAGGAGTGGTGGTGGGCTCTGTGGGTACAGGGTCTGCACGGCCTGGCGTACATCCCCCCCCAGCACCAGAGGCAATGCAGAGCTGAGTGCCCACAAAGGGGCCCTGTTTTGTCCAGCAACGACGTCCAGACAAACCCAGCAGCCACTGGTGCCACGTCTGTCTCTGTGGCATTCGGTCCTGGGGCACCCAAGACCTCAGCCCAGTGCCTGTCTTGGCATCTCCCTGCAATGACACTGCCACCTCTCCCCACAACCCACACAGGATCATTTTTGCCCCCACCTGAGGGCTACAACCACCAGCAATGCAGCTCCCACCTGGAGGGCTGCCCCCAGCTCCGGGTCGGCTGCAACAGCTCCCAACACCAGACCCCAAATCCATTGGATCTCTTGTGCCACCACCACCTGCATTCAGCCCAGCGCTGGCAGAGCAGTGCTGGCACTGCCCCATGCCCACCAATGTGGGTTTGTGATTGTGGCTGTCAGTATAACACATCACATCACGGAAAACAACAGGAGCAAAAGAGCTGGGCTTTTTTTCTGCCCATCTGCTACCTCATCCTTCTCCCTCTCCGCCACAGCGTGCAGTCCCACTCAGGGATGGCTGCACTGCAGGAGGGACAGTTATCTTCCCTTCGGTCCCTGTCACAAAATCACATCAAAAGTTAACTTTATGACATTCTGCCCTCACTGTCACCTACATGGAGCCTCAGGCCTCTGCCTGGACTAGGGTACCAGGGCACAAGCATCACAGCTCCCACCTGGGGATCAGCAGTTCCCAGGGGCGCAGCTCCCACCTTGGGGGTTGCAACCAGGTATGGCTGTCCCCACTGCCCCTGCACAGTGCCGGGCACAGCCTCTGTTGGCACGGACACTGCAGACCCAGCAGCCCATGGTGCTCACGGAGGACCGGGGGTACCCAGCGCCAACGCCATGTGGCCCCAACCCACCATGGCTCCGCTGGAATCAGGCGGTGAGTTCGGGGGCTGCAGAGCGGGTGGCAGGCTGTGCGCACCGGGCTGTGGGGAAGCTGGCACTGCCCGGTGGGGGCTTACATGCATTTCCTACTGTGACAGGGAGCTGGGACAACGTGGAGAACTTTGAGGCCTCAAATGATTTTTTGGAGTGGATTAACAACGGTGAGTGTGGGGGCAGCAGAGCTGCAGGGGGATGTCTGCACCGAGTTGGTGTTGGAAAGCTGGCATTGCCCTGTTGGGATTTCCTTCCTTTCTCCAGACGTGAAATCCAGCGCCAGTGAAATCTGGGAGAAGATCCTGGAGAGTGACACCAGCAGTGGTGAGTCTGGGGGCAGCAGAGCTGGCGGGGGGGTGTCAAGACCAAGTTGGTGTGGGAAAGCTGGCATTGCCCTGTGGGGATCTTCTTCCTTTTCTCAGAAGCCAAATCCAGCGCAGACATCCCGGAGGACATCCCGGACATGGACAATCTCCTCCCGTGGATGAACAACAGTGAGTTTGTGGTCTGCAAAGCTGGCAGGGGCTGTTCCCACCCAGTGGGTGCTGGAAAGCTGGCATTGCCCTCTGGGGATTTTCTTCCTTTCTCCAGATATGACCATGAGCAGTGACATCGATGAAGTCCACGAGGAACTGGATGATATCCTCTCGTGGATCAACGGTGAGTGTGTGGTGTGCAGAGCTGGCTGGCAGCTGTCTGCACCGAGCGGCTGTGGGAAGGTTGTCATCATTGTTTTGGGGGACGCTGTTGCTGTTTCAGAACAGCGCAGTGCTCTGGAGGTGCCCCAGTACGGCCAGGACCTGCCTGCTGCCAGAGACATCATGGAGGAGGCAGAGCAGCCCGTGCAAACCCCCCCGCGTCCCCCCACACCTCCTTCGCCCCACACTGTGCTGATGGAAGAGGCGCGGCGGAGGCAGCCCCGGGTGGTCCTCACCAGCCTGGCGCCCACTGGCAGCGTCCCGGACAGAAAGAGGAAGCTACAGCAGTGCCGGGACGCTCCTGAGAAGAAACGCCAGCACCGGGCAAAGCTGGGCCGTGTCAGCAAGGCGGCCAGCAGGACGACTCGGTGAGCATCGAGCCCGACAGCGGCCTGAGCGCGAGCGGAGCAAGACAACAGCCCAAGCAGTGCAGCAGGAGACACGGCCAGAGCCAACAGATACGGCCCCCACGGCACCCAGAGAGGGCACCCAGGGCACCACCAGCGGCCACAGCCCTACCCCTCCCAAACTCCCTGCAATGACACTGCCACCTCTCCCCACAACCCACACAGGATCATTTTCGCCCCCACCTGAGGGCTACAACCACCAGCAACGCAGCTCCCACCTGGAGGGCTGCTCCCAGCTCCGGGTCAGCTGCAACAGCTCCCAACACCAGACCCCAATTTCATTGGATCTCTTGTGCCACCACCACCTGCATTCAGCCCAGCGCTGGCAGAGCAGTGCTGGCACTGCCCCATGCCCACCAATGTGGGTTTGTGATTGTGGCTGGCAGCATCCCGGACAGAAAGAGGAAGCTACAGCAGTGCCGGGACGCTCCTGAGAAGAAACGCCAGCGCCGGGCAAAGCTGGGCCGTGTCAGCAAGGCGGCCAGGAGGACCACGCGGTGATCGTCAAGCCCGAAAGCAGCCCGCGTGGGAGCAGAGCAAGACAACAGCCCAAGCAGTGCAGCAGGAGACACGGCCAGAGCCAACAGATACGGTCTCCACAGCACCCAGAGAGGGCACCCAGGGCACCACCAGCAGCCACAGCCCTACCCCTCCCAAACTGCGCTGTCCTCACATGGCATCTTGGACTGGGCCCATGTGGGACTGCACAGGGATGGTCTGCAGAAGAGCTGCAGCAGAGACAGGAATCAGTTGTCAGGATAGGATACGGTCGGGAATGTTACTGTTTCTTCTTTGTTTTGTCCGTTCAATGATTAAATGTTCTGCGTACACTTTGCTCACGCGTCCGCCTGCACTCCTTCACGCAGCACCAAAGCCGCCCCAGACCCCCGTGCTCATCTCTGCAGATGTATGCCATGGCCGTTTTGGGGGATGTTGCTGCTGTTTCAGAAGAGTGGAGTCCTCTGGAGGTGCCCCAGCAGAGCCTGGACCTGCCTGCTGCCAACAGAGAAGGGGTCAACGTCAAAGAGATCATGGAAGAGGAACGTCATCATGATGCACTGCTGCCACAACTGGACATCCTTGGAAGTGCAGAGCTCATGCAGTGGATCGCAGCTACGGAGCCCAGATGTCCCCAGCAGCACTGACTCTTCTCCGTTCATCACAGAGCTCCTTGACTTCTCCAGGGACACCGTGATGGTGACAGCAGAAGGGGAAATGGCCAGAAACAACAGCACAGGAAGTTCCGCACGAATGTACAGATGTATTTCTTCATGGTGAGGGTGACAGAGCACAGGAACAGGCTGCCCAGGGCAGTTGTGGAGTCTCCTCTGGAGGTATCTGCCTGGACAGCTTCCTGTGGTGTAGAGAGCCTGCTTTGGCAGGGGGGGTTGGATTCAATGATCTCTAGAGGTCCCTTCCAACCCCTATGACTCTGTGAAGCTCAGCGAGCTGTTCTGGGTGCACCCAACAGCCCCATGGCAGCTGAGCTGCTACACCCTGCAGGCTTCCCCACAGTCCTGGTGCCACCATGCTGCTTGCTGCTGCTGCATGCATGTGATCACTGCATCCTAAAAGGCCACCAGGTGGGCCAGGCACCATCTGCCCCCAGTGAAGCTGCGCTGGCTGTCCCAAATCACAGTCCCCACACAACGCAGCAGACACACTCAGCATCAGCTGCCTCCACGTGCCACAGATCAGCACGACTGTGAGATTCCAGACCTGCTCTGCATCCCCTCGGTGTAGGGGTTGTGGGAACGCTGCCTGATTTCCTGCTCTCTGCACCATTTGGTTTTCCCAGCAGCCTGCACCAGAGCAGCACCGACCTTCCAGCAACTCATGGTTACCAGCAGGAGAACGAGATGGACAGGTGCCACAGCTCCCCACGCTTTGTCCCACGCTGCTACCACCAAGTGCATCTGATGGGGCCGCACAGAGCACAGCACCACAGCTGGGCCTCGTAAGCCTGGAGTGCACCAACACACGAGGCACTGTCACCTCCTGGACCCATGACATCGGCTGGGGGATCCCTGCAGGCTGCTCCTCCTGTGCTGAGCTGCACTGCACCAGGGCTGTGTGGGGCCGCAGCTCGGGGCAACCCCTTCAAAGCAAGGGCTGCGATGCTTGAGGAGAACCATGGGGAGCGCATCCCACCGGGCAGCTCTGTCCTGATGTGAAGGCCAAGGTCCTCCTGGGCTGGGCACAGAGCTCTGCTTCTCGCCGCGGCGCTGTGGGTCAGGATTCCAAGTCACCTAGATCAGCAGGAAACCACAGCTCAGATTTTCACATCACAGGAGCGTGCAAAGATTTGGTTTGGAAGCAATGTTAAAAACCATCAGAGCTCCAACCCCACTGACTGCCACGTGCAGGGATAGCACCCACTGGGTCAGACTGCCACCACCCTCCTCCCTGCCCTTAATACCTCCAGGGATGAGACATCCACATGTTTCCCAGGCAGCACTGAGAATGTCACAACAACCCCACGAGGGAATTCTTTCCAGCTCTGTGGGCCCACAACATCTCAGGCGATTGAGGAAGAGACACAACACAGAGCTGGGATGAAAGGCCCTGCTGCACAGATTATCCATGAATATGAAACACATGCTGCCATTACGCAAGCAGAAAGGGAAGAGGAAAAGAAAGAAAAGCTGAAAAGAAAGGAAGGATAAAAGAAAGGAGTGCAGGGGGTTTGAGTACCAGATAGTCTTTCTTAGCAGTGATTTACCTCTGGGTTCCAACCGAGGTAGAAAAGCTGGCTCCAACCAAGCCCAGATCAGCAAAACCAGCATCATCGTCGAGAGACACAAACAGATGAGGAGCAGCCAATGAACACTGCCGTCTCTTTTCTCCATTAGGGTCTGGAAACGGATAAGATAACGGCATCAGCTAACAAGATGGGATAAAGATCCACGTCCCCATTGCCACAGCTACACAGTGTGTACAGGGACCCTCAGGCTGCCTATCAGCACATCGAAAAACACTCTCTCCACGCCGTGGGCAACACCACCACGGACTGTGACTGTTACACCGCTCAGACCATCATTACTGCAGACCCTGAATGTACACAAATGAGGCCAGCGTGACACCGCACGGCAGCACGCAGTACCCCAGAAACAATAACCACCCACACCTCAGGGAAAGGAACGCACTGAACAACAGAAAGCCGAACCCTTCCCCACGTATCCCAACCACAAGCGACCAAAAGCAAAGAGGACCGCACGCTCACCTCCATCACCTCCTCCAGGGCAGCACCGCCACATCTCCGCTCCGGAGACTGAATGCGAAAGCACCGCAGGCACAGCTTCACCACACGGCGCTTCGAGAAGCTTCACCGACCGCGGGGCCCGCCTCGCTCCGCCGTCACCCGCAGGGGCGGCCGCGGGAGCGGGGCCGGGGCCAGCAGGGCCCGCGCGGCCGTGCGGACTCCACGGGGCCGCACCGCGGCGGCTGCGGAGAGAGGAACCGCTGAGGCCCACCCGCTCCCGCTCCCGCCCGGCGCCCGCCCCTCATCCCCGCGCTCCATCGCGGCCGTTCGGCTTCCCCGCCGTCCCCGCCATTTTCCTTCCCCGCCTCCCGGGCGCCATTTTGTCTCCTCTCCTCCCCCGTCCCCCCTCGCTCTGCCGCTTCCCCCCCCCCCGATCCGCGCCGTTTCTTTCAGCCCCCGCCTCCCGGTTCCTCTCTTTCTCCGCGGCGCCCCCCACCCCGCTCCACTCCCCCCCCCCGGCCGCCCTTACCCGCGGCGCCGGACGGTTCCTCACGGAGCGCGGCGGGGCCGGGCCCCCCATCCCCAGAGCCGCGGGGCCGAGCGGCGACGCCGCGACGAAGGAAGGGGCCGCGGCTGAGGCCGCCTTCCCCCGCTCGGTCCCGCCGAGCTGAGCCGCGAGCACCGCGCGCCGACGCCTTCTGCTCCGCGGCCGCTCCGCCCCCACTCGGGCACCGCCCCAGAGGCGGAGGGGCGGGAACCGCTCCCGGGCGCCTCCGCCGCTCTCTGCGCTCCGCTCGCGGTCCTTCCACGCTGTGTTGCTCCGCGCTCGGTCCTCCCCGCGTCCCGCGTTCCTATCCCCGCCGGTTACCACCTCCCTCCAGGCCGCCGTGAGGTCTCCCCGCAGCCGTCCCCTCTCCGGGCTGAGCAGCCCCGGCTCCCTCAGCCTTTCTCTGCTGCAGCCCCTGAGCGGACCGCCTGGCTGTGAGATGCCACGGATGATTTGTGGCAATAGCGTGAGGAAAGGAGGGGGCAGCCCGGGCAGAGTCGAGGATGATGCTGTACTAGAGATAACCATGGGCGCCCAAACACTCCCCTCATAGGGTAGAAAAAAGACAAAACGCAGAGCGGGATGTATGTGTGGGCCCCCGATAAGCCGGAGAAAATGTTGTCTCAGCATACTTTAACTAAGCCTGAACTCTGAGCAATTAACCTTGTACACCTAACCCAATGTGTGCATGCCTGGAGCCAGGGATGAATAGAAGGACACTGAACCAAGGATCAATAGAAGGGCACTGAGGAAGACGACCTATCTTCCTCCTCTTGACCCCCAGAGGGAAGAACACGACCCCCAACAACAGCCCATGCAAGTGCAGAAGGACAAAGTGACGTGGAATGAAGGAAGGAGGAGACTTTGGGTGGAACGATGTATAAAAACGGGGGGTCTGTCTTTTCGGTGTGCACCGTTGGTGGAGCACAGAGTGCCCGGCACACCCAGCACTGTTTGCTTATTGCTTTCTGCCTTTTGATTGTAGTAAAATACCATAAAAGCTCTGATGGGACTCTGGGCGTTTGTGACATGGATAAACATGTCTCCTTGTCCCGTTGCGGATTGCCGTACGGCACAGGAGACGTGACAACATCGGTTGACCTCCCTTTGCCCATCAGTGCCATCGCTGCAGAGTGAAAGGCCACCGGGTGGGCCAGGCACTGACTGCCCTCACTGCGGCCATGCTGGCTGTCCCACATCGCTTCTTCAACCCTCAGCTGCCTTCACATCTCTTCCACAAAGATCACAACATGTACATTCGAGGTCGCTGTGACCTATGCAGCAGGCAGGTGCAGCGTGGAACCTTTTTCCTCCAAGTGAAGCCACTGTGAGGACACAGCGTGCTTGTGAGGGACATTTCCCACCCCGTGTCCTGCGCAGAGTAAAGCAAGGACACCTCTCCAAAGATGTGTCTATTGAAGGAGGTCTGGGAGAATCAACCAAAATGTGACGTGGTCTACACAGTTCTTTTGTTTTTAATGCAAGCGTAAGCTGCAGAGACACAGCTGGACAGCCGCTGCTGTTGGCAGCAGCTGTGGCCTTCTTGACCATTGCACATTGGCCTTCTCAGCCACCAGAGCACGCCGCTCACGGCCAACCTGTCGGATCCCAGTACCCGCAGGTCCCTCACCGCAGCGCTGCGTCCAAAGACGCCAGGCCTGGGAGAACAAACCAGAATGCAGCGTGGGCAGTGCAACGTCTAAACACTACGTTTATTTTTTTTTTTGCGAAGCCTCAGCTGCAGAGACACAGCTGGTCGCAGCAGCGGCAGCTGTCCAGCTGTGGGACGTGGTCTCCAAACCATACCCCAGCGGGACTGCTGCCGTCCCCCGGAGGATGGGAGCGATGACGGCGGCAGTGCCCAGCGGGGCTTGGGGCAGCTCGCACTCTTCTGAGTCCCTGTGGTGGAGGAGGTGGGACTGCAGGACGACAGGGACACCTGAGGCTGGGGACACTTTGGCTTGGGGGGGCGCGACGTGTTGGGGATCCGCAGCCCACAGGCAGGTTGTCCTGGCACGTATGGCGGCTTCTGGTACCGCAGCTGTCCGCACACCACTTTGTACGTGCCCGCCTTCGTGTGCGGACGTGATGAAGGCTGGCGGGCAGCACACCGGGCTTCGGTGGATGGAACGAGGCGTCTGCGGAGAGAGGAACTGCTGAGGGCACGGGACAGCCCCCCGCTCTCCTTCCTCCCGGCACCACGCACGGCAGCGCAGTGAGGAAGAGCGCGGTTGGATGGGTGTAGGGGGGAGGGGGAGCAACTCACAGCTGGTTCTGCCTCTGGTCCACCGTCCAGAAGCAGTCCAGAGTTCTCAGCAGACACGCGGTAACCATCATAGCCATGGTGTACTGGAAGCAGAGCCTGAGGATGTCTTTCACGCGACCGCCAATCGTGGGCCCTGTAAATATCGTGTGCGACTGTAAAGATCTGCCCCGGTCAGGAAGATGGCATCCTCAAGAGGCACTGCTCCTCAGTGAGAAGACAGCGGTGCTGTCCTTGCAGCCACTTACCAAAGGGCTCCACCTCAGGAGCACAGTCTGAGTCCGGCCACACATCCGCGTCATCAGAGCTGCCGCAGTAACCTGGAATGGCAAAGAGGTGAGAGAAGCTCCCGTGAGATGCTGGGATCTCTTTCTCCATCCATCAGGGACCGCAGCCGGGTCAGGTCATGGGATGGGAGAAAGATGCGGGCGGTCAGTTGCACAGCTACAGAGTGCGCAGGGCGACCCGCTGGCTGCCATGGGCAGGTTGCAAAGGACTCTGTCCAGGCCGTGTGCGACACCATCACGGAGCAACGTTTGGCCCCTCGGAAGGGCCTTTCTCACTGCAGATCTCGGATGTGCACAAAGGAAGGCATCGCTAAAGGACGGCACGAAACCGTGCGCGGCCCTTCCCCATTCGGTTTTCCCCACACACCTGATCGCGGTTCTTGTGGCGGAGGGCCACCCAACTCCAAGCAGATGATGGCCATGAAGATGAAGATGAGGATGTGCCGGGCAGGAGCCGTAGCTCCCCACACCCGACTCATGCTTTCACCAGTAAAGCAGAAGCCAAAGCAAGTGCTGCTGACCAGGCAGGCACAGAGCAAGGCTGTGGCACGGGACAGCCCGTGCGTAGAATTCCGGACAGAGGGGCATTGTGAGCTCAGCGGGTAGGAGCTGACCCCAGCGGGCACGGAACCCCCAACTGCCACTCTTGAGCTATCATGGCAGGTAAGGCAGCAGGCTCCTGCTGCTCCTCGCACTGCGGCCCTTCAGGTGATGGCAGTGCCCCAGATCTCAGCCCAGCGCCCATTGTGGCATTTTCCCCACAGAGAGAGTGCCTTCGTGGATGCTGACAGTCAAATACGTGGGGCCTCTGGCCTCTGAGTGGACTGAGGTCCCAGCGGACTGGGGACAGGCAGCGCAGCTCCCAGCTGGGGATCAGCAGTTGCCAGGGGTGCAGCTCCCACCTGGGGGGCCGCACCCAGCTCTGGCTGCCCCCACTGCCCCTGCCCACTGCCGGGCACAGCCCCATCCCACCACGGCTCCGCTCGCCTGCAGCGCCGCCACGCTGGAATCAGGCGGTGAGTTCGGGGGCTGCAGAGCGGGTGGCAGGCTGTGCGCACCGGGCTGTGGGGAAGCTGGCACTGCCCGGTGGGGGCTTACATGCATTTCCTACTGTGACAGGGAGCTGGGACAACTTGGAGAACTTGGAGGTCTCAAATGATTTTTTGGAGTGGATTAACAACGGTGAGTGTGGGGGCAGCAGAGCTTCAGGGGTATGTCTGCACCGAGTTGGTGTTGGAAAGCTGGCATTGCCCTGTGGGGATTTCCTTCCTTTCTCCAGATGTGAAATCCAGCGCCAGTGAAATCTGGGAGAAGATCCTTCACAGTGACAGCAGCAGTGGTGAGTTTGGGGGCAGCAGAGCTGGCAGGGGGTGTCAAGACCAAGTTGGTGTGGGAAAGCTGGCATTGCCCTGTGGGGATCTTCTTCCTTTTCTCAGAAGCCAAATCCAGCGCAGACATCCCGGAGGACATCCCGGACATGGATGATCTGCTCCCGTGGATGAAAAACAGTGAGTTCGTGGTCTGCAAAGCTGGCAGGGGCTGTTCCCACCCAGTGGGTGCTGGAAAGCTGGCATTGCCCTCTGGGGATTTTCTTTCCTTTCTCCAGATATGACCATGAGCAGTGGCATCAATGAAGTCCACGAGGAACTGGATGGTATCCTCTCGTGGATCAACGGTGAGTGTGTGGTGTGCAGAGCTGGCTGGCAGCTGTCTGCACCGAGCGGCTGTGGGAAGGTTGTCATCATTGTTTTGGGGAATGTTGTTGCTGTTTCAGAACAGCGGAGTGCTCTGGAGGTGCCCCAGTACGGCCAGGACCTGCCTGCTGCCAGAGACATCGTGGAGGAGGCAGAGCAGCCCGTGCCGACCCCCCCGCGTCCCCCCACGCCTCCTTCGCCCCGCACTGCGCTGCTGATGGAAGAGGCGCGGCGGAGGCAGCCCCGGGTGGTCCTCACCCGCCTGGCGCCCACTGGCAGCGTCCCGGACAGAAAGAGGAAGGTACAGCAGTGCCGGGACGCTCCAGCCAAGAAACGCCAGCGCCGGGCGAAGCAAGTCAGCAAAGCGGCCAAAAGGACCACACAGTGAACATCGAGCCCGACAGCGGCCCGTGTGGGAGCGGAGCAAGAAAGCGGCCAATGCAGTGCGGGAGGAGACACGGCCAGAGCCAACAGATACGGCCCCCACGGCACCCAGAGAGGGCACCCAGGGCACCACCAGCGGCCACAGCCCTACCCCTCCCAAACTGCGCTGTCCTCACATGGCATCTTGGACTGCGCAGGGATGGACTGCCCAAGAGCTGCAGCGTTAGAGATAGGAGTTAGTTGTTAGGATAGGATAATGTTTCGAATGTTATTGTTTCTTCTTGGTTTTGTCTGTTAAGTTAAATTATTAAACGTTTAGCGTTCACTTTGCTCACGCGTCCGCCTGCACTCCTTCACGTGGCACCAAAGCCGCCCCGGACCCCCGTGCCCACCTCTACAGATGTTTGGGTGGTTGCCTGCAGACGTTGGATGGTGGGTTTCAAGTTCTGCATCTCCTCCAGGTCCTCCTCACTGAAGATCTCAGACATCGCTGCCGTCACAGTCTCTGTTGCCGCGTTTTGTTTGTGGGGAAGGAGAGGGTGATGTGCTGAGCAATGGCTGTGCTCAACAGGGGGCAGCGAGGGCACCGGGATGGGATTAGGGCCGTGGACAGCACTGGGGTGGCTTCAGGCAGAGGGAATGATAGAACTGTTCACGTGTCACAAGACACGGGCTGTTTCCTTTCGGATCAATTCAGCAGAAGGTGCTCCCTAGCTGTCCTGCTTTCAGTGTTAGTGTAAGGGCTTTGGTTTCTGGACATACTCTCTCATTTTACTTGATTGATTAGCCTCAGTTTCAATTGTATGGTGTTATTTTGCATTCCAAGATCTTATTTAGTAAATTAGCTTTCCTCCTTAGATGGCTGCTGCCGTATTATTTTCAGCCCATCTCCCTTTTTCCCTTTCCCCCTTTCCTGGGGCATGGGCCCGTGGGTCCCCCCACCCCAATCATCACAGGACCGGGCTGAATCAGCCCAGAAACCATTGACACCTGTCCTTACCCAGAGGTGGGCACAGGGTCTTCAGAGCTGCAGGAATGATTGCAGGTAGAAGTAGAGCAAGGTGAGCACAAAACATTTAATAATTTAACATACAGAGCAATAAACAAGAGAAAGGACAATATTCCCAACCACTTCCCATCCTAACAACCATTCTCCGCCCTACCATTTCCCTGTGTCAAGGGTTTGTGGGCCGGTTCGGCCCGGCCCCGCAACAACCGAGGAAGGAGACCCACAGGCCCACACCCCAGACAGGGGAACGGGGAAAAGGAAAAAAAAAAAGAAATAAGCCCCAAAACAAAACAGCGGCAACGATCTGAGGGGGAAAAGCTAATTTACTAAATAAGACATCAGGAAGTAAATAACACAATATAATGCAATACAATTTGGAATTAAGCCTAATTAATCTAACAAAACGAGTGAGAGAGAGAGAGAGAGAGAGAGAGAGAGAGAGAGAGAGTGAGTGCCCGATAAACCGAAGGCCTTACGCTAACGCTGAAGGCGGACGGCAGCGAGCACCCACTCCTAAGTGATCCTAGAGGAAAGAGAGAGAGCGTCCCGTGACCGCAGAGGGTTTTTATCTGTTCCCTCTGAGCGGAAAACACGTGAAAAAAAAGCAAAGCATTGCAAAGTCCTCTGGGGAATGTAGTTCTCCCTGACTCCCAATGCACTACATGATGCCATGATGTGGAATACCAGTACCAAAAAATCATAAAACCACGACACCCTGCTCAGGGCCAATGTGAGACACGCTCCATGTCAGCTTCAGGCAGCTCCAGGAGCTCTGCACAGGGAGCGGGTGAGCACAGAGCTGGTGCAGACATGGGGTTGGTGCCCTTTGGCTTTGTGGCATTGATCCAATGGAATTAACCCTCTGTCTCCACGCTGTCAGGCATCACTGAGCTGCTCCTGAAGGTCCCGTAGGTGTTGGATGCAGATTGCAGCACACAGGAATTAGCTTACGGGGAAAAATGTAAAAGGGGATGAGACAATCACCCAATTTCAGGGGGATTTTGTAGGAGATTAGCGACAATTCCAAAAGGAACAGAAGCAGGGCTGGGCAAAACCCCACTGTGTTCTGGCACAGAAGTCATCCATGGGTGCTCACACAGCCACGCAACCATGAGACTTCCGTCTCTTTAGAAAGAAAGGAGCAGAGGTGGCCAGCAGAGGTGTGAGCAAACCACCTGGATAAAAACGTCTCCTTTTCTCCTTTGGGAGTGAAATAAGGCACAAAAGGGGCTCAGACAGTCACAGAGCTGTAGGGCTTGGAAGGGACCTGCAGAGGTCATCGAGTCCAAGCCCTCTGCCCAAGCAGCTCCCAGCCCGGGTTGGGGAGTCCCAGCTCTGCGTCCAGGCGGGTCTGCAACGTCTGCACAGAAGGAGCCCCCACCACCTCTGTGTGCAGCTCCAGTGCTCCGTCACTGCACCGTGAAGAAGTGCCCGCTGACGTTTGGGAGGAACTTCCCGTGCTTCAGTTTGTGGCCATTTCCCCATCTTTGCAGCCCTCTCTCTGCCGGAGATCTCTCTCCAGGAGATCCCTGTCTGTTTTGTAGCGGGGAGCCCAGAACAGGACACAATACTCAGGTGAGGCCTCAGCAGGGCAGAGCAGAGGGGAGCATCACCTCCCTCGACCTGCTGGCCACGCTCTTCTTCATGCAGCCCCGGATGCCATTGGCCTTCTCGGCCACCGGAGCACGCCGCTCACGGCCAACCTGTCGGATCCCAGTACCCGCAGGTCCCTCACCGCAGCGCTGCGTCCAAAGACGCCAGGCCTGGGAGAACAAACCAGAATGCAGCGTGGGCAGTGCAACGTCTAAACACTACGTTTATTTTTTTTTTGGCGAAGCCTCAGCTGCAGAGACACAGCTGGTCGCAGCAGCGGCAGCTGTCCAGCTGTGGGACGTGGTCTCCAAAGCCAACCCCAGCGGGACTGCTGCCGTCCCCCGGAGGATGGGAGCGATGACAGCGGCAGTGCCCAGCTCGCAGTCTTCGGAGTCCCTGTGGTGGAGGAGGTGGGACTGCAGGACGACAGGGACACCCGAGGCTGGGGACACTTTGGCTTGGGGGGGCGCGACGTGTTGGGGATCCGCAGCCCACAGGCAGGTTGTCCTGGCACGTATGGCGGCTTCTGGTACCGCAGCTGTCCGCACACCACTTTGTACGTGCCCGCCTTCGTGTGTGGATGTGATGAAGGCTGGCGGGCAGCACACCGGGCTTCGGTGGATGGAACGAGGCGTCTGCGGAGAGAGGAACTGCTGAGGGCACGGGACAGCCCCCCGCTCTCCTTCCTCCCGGCACCACGCACGGCAGCGCAGTGAGGAAGAGCGCGGTTGGATGGGTGTAGGGGGGAGGGGGAGCAACTCACAGCTGGTTCTGCCTCTGGTCCACCGTCCAGAAGCAGTGTAGAGTTCTCAGCAGACACGCGGTAACCATCATAGCCATGGTGTACTGGAAGCAGAGCCTGAGGATGTCTTTCACACGGCCGCCAATCGTGGGCCCTGTAAATATCGTGTGCGACTGTAAAGATCTGCCCCGGTCAGGAAGATGGCATCCTCAAGAGGCACTGCTCCTCCGTGAGAAGACAGCGGTGCTTTCCACGCACATACACAGAACGTCTGCTTGCCAAGCCTTCTGCTGAACACACAGAAATATACCCACCAGGCGCTGCCTTCTCCCTCATGTCCGCCTCGGAAGGGTAAGAAAACCGGAGCCAGGATCTCACAATTCCCCACTTCCACCACTGCCATCCAGAACCTGAACACAGCGTAGCGAGACACATTTCAGACGAAGCCATGATGGAAGCGAGCGCTCTTTTGGGTGAAGCGTCTGGGGATGGGCAGGGGAAGAGAGCGCAAAGGGGATGGAGAAGGGGGGAAAAGAGAGGGGGAGGGGGGAGCCCCAAAGGCTGTGTCCTTGCAGCCACTTACCAAAGGGCTCCACCTCAGGAGCACAGTCTGAGTCCGGCCACACATCCGCGTCATCAGAGCCGCCGCAGTAATCTGGAATGGCAAAGAGGCGAGAGAAACTCCCGTGAGATGCTGGGATCTCTTTCTCCATCCATCAGGGACCGCAGCCGGGTCAGGTCATGGGATGGGAGAAAGATGCGGGTGGTCAGTTGCACAGCTACAGAGTGCGCAGGGCGACCCGCTGGCTGCCATGGGCAGGTTGCAAAGGACTCTGTCCAGGCCGTGTGCGACACCATCACGGAGCAACGTTTGGCCCCTCGGGAGGGCCTTTCTCACTGCAGATCTCGGATGTGCACAAAGGAAGGCATCGCTAAAGGACGGCACGAAACCGTGCGCGGCCCTTCCCCATTCGGTTTTCCCCACACACCTGATCGCGGTTCTTGTGGCGGAGGGCCACCCAACTCCAAGCAGATGATGGCCATGAAGATGAAGATGAGGATGTGCCGGGCAGGAGCCGTAGCTCCCCACACCCGACTCATGCTTTCACCAATAAAGCAGAAGCCAAAGCAAGTGCTGCTGACCAGGCAGGCACAGAGCAAGACTGTGGCACGGGACAGCCCGTGCGTAGAATTCCGGACAGAGGGGCATTGTGAGCTCAGCGGGTAGGAGCTGACCCCAGCGGGCACGGAACCCCCAACTGCCACTCTTGAGCTACCATGGCAGGTAAGGCAGCAGGCTCCTGCTGCTCCTCGCACTGCGGCCCTTCAGCTGATGGCAGTGCCCCAGATCTCAGCCCAGCGCCCATTGTGGCATTTTCCCCACAGAGAGAATACCTGCGTGGATGCTGACGGTCAGATACGTGTGGCCTCAGGCCTCTGAGTGGACTGAGGTCCCAGAGGACTGGGGACAGGCAGCGCAGCTCCCAGCTGGGGATCAGCAGTTGCCAGGGGTGCAGCTCCCACCTGGGGGGCCGCACCCAGCTCTGGCTGCCCCCACTGCCCCTGCCCACTGCCGGGCACAGCCCCATCCCACCACGGCTCCGCTCGCCTGCAGCGCCGCCACGCTGGAATCAGGCGGTGAGTTCGGGGGCTGCAGAGCGGGTGGCAGGCTGTGCGCACCGGGCTGTGGGGAAGCTGGCACTGCCCGGTGGGGGCTTACATGCATTTCCTACTGTGACAGGGAGCTGGGACAACTTGGAGAACTTGGAGGTCTCAAATGATTTTTTGGAGTGGATTAACAACGGTGAGTGTGGGGGCAGCAGAGCTGCAGGGGGATGTCTGCACCGAGTTGGTGTTGGAAAGCTGGCATTGCCCTGTGGGGATTTCCTTCCTTTCTCCAGACGTGAAATCCAGCGCCAGTGAAATCTGGGAGAAGATCCTGCACAGTGACAGCAGCAGTGGTGAGTCTGGGGGCAGCAGAGCTGGCGGGGGGTGTCAAGACCAAGTTGGTGTGGGAAAGCTGACATTGCCCTGTGGGGATCTTCTTCCTTTTCTCAGAAGCCAAATCCAGCGCAGACATCCCGGAGGACATCCCGGACATGGACAATCTCCTCCCGTGGATGAACAGTGAGTTCGTGGTCTGCAAAGCTGGCAGGGGCTGTTCCCACCCAGTGGGTGCTGGAAAGCTGGCATTGCCCTCTGGGGATTTTCTTTCCTTTCTCCAGATATGACCATGACCAGTGACATCAATGAAGTCCACGAGGAACTGGATGGTATCCTCTCGTGGATCAATGGTGAGTGTGTGGTGTGCAGAGCTGGCGGGCAGCTGTCTGCACCGAGCGGCTGTGGGAAGGTTGTCATCATTGTTTTGGGGATGTTGTTGATGTTTCAGAACAGCGGAGTGCTCTGGAGGTGCCCCAGCAGGGCCAGGACCTGCCTGCTGCCAGAGACATCGTGGAGGAGGCAGAGCAGCCCGTGCCGACCCCCCCGCATCCCCCCACGCCTCCTTCGCCCCGCACTGCGCTGCTGATGGAAGAGGCGCGGCGGAGGCAGCCCCGGGTGGTCCTCACCCGCCTGGCGCCCACTGGCAGCGTCCCGGACAGAAAGAGGAAGCTACAGCAGTGCCGGGACGCTCCAGCCAAGAAACGCCAGCGCCGGGCAAAGCTGGGCCGTGTCAGCAAGGCGGCCAGCAGGACCATGCGGTGAACATCGAGCCCGACAGCGGCCCGAGTGGGAGCGGAGCAAGACAACGGCCCACGCAGTGCAGCAGGAGACACGGCCAGAGCCAACAGATACGGCCCCCACAGCACCCAGAGAGGGCACCCAGGGCACCATCAGCGGCCACAGCCCTACCCCTCCCAAACTGCGCTGTCCTCACACGGCATCTTGGACTGCGCAGGGATGGACTGCCCAAGAGCTGCAGCGTTAGAGATAGGAGTTAGTTGTTAGGATAGGATAATGTTTCGAATGTTATTGTTTCTTCTTGGTTTTGTCTGTTAAGTTAAATTATTAAACGTTTAGCGTTCACTTTGCTCACGCGTCCGCCTGCACTCCTTCACGTGGCACCAAAGCCGCCCCAGACCCCCGTGCCCACCTCTACAGATGTTTGGGTGGTTGCCTGCAGACGTTGGATGGTGGGTTTCAAGTGCTTCATCTCCTCCAGGTCCTCCTCACTGAAGATCTCAGCCATCGCTGCCGTCACAGTCTCTGTTGCCGCGTTTTGTTTGTGGGGAAGGAGAGGGTGATGTGCTGAGCAATGGCTGTGCTCAACAGGGGGCAGCGAGGGCACCGGGATGGGATTAGGGCCGCGGACAGCACTGGGGTGGCTTCAGGCAGAGGGAATGATAGAACTGTTCACGTGTCACAAGACACGGGCTGTTTCCTTTCGGATCAATTCAGCAGAAGGTGCTCCCTAGTTGTCCTGCTTTCAGTGTTAGTGTAAGGCCTTTGGTTTCTGGACATACTCTCTCTCTCATTTTATTTGATTTATTCGCCTCAGTTTCAATTGTGTGGTGTTATTTTGCATTCCAAGATCTTATTTATTGAATTAGCTTTCCTCCTTAGATCGCTGCTGCCGTATTATTTTTAGCCCATCTCCCTTTTTCCCTTTCCCCCTTTCCTGGGGCATGGGCCCGTGGGTCCCCCCACCCCAATCATCACGGGACCGGGCTGAATCAGCCCAGAAACCATTGACACCTGTCCTTACCCAGAGGTGGGCACAGGGTCTTTAGAGCTGCAGGAATGATTGCAGGTAGAAGTAGAGCAAGGTGAGCACAAAACATTTAATAATTTAACATACGGAGCAATAAACAAGAGAAAGGACAATATTCCCAACCACTTCCCATCCTAACAACCATTCTCCTCCCTGCCATTTCCCTGCTCAGGGCCAATGTGAGACACGCTCCATGTCAGCTTCAGGCAGCTCCAGGAGCTCTGCACAGCGAGCAGGTGAGCACAGAGCTGGTGCAGACATGGGGTTGGTGCCCTTTGGCTTTGTGGCATTGATCCAATGGAATTAACCCTCTGTCTCCACGCTGTCAGGCATCACTGAGCTGCTCCTGAAGGTCCCGTAGGTGTTGGATGCAGATTGCAGCACACAGGAATTAGCTTACGGGGAAAAATGTAAAAGGGGATGAGACAATCACCCAATTTCAGGGGGATTTTGTAGGAGATTAGCGACAATTCCAAAAGGAACAGAAGCGGGGCTGGGCAAAACCCCACTGTGTTCTGGCACAGAAGTCATCCATGGGTGCTCACACAGCCACGCAACCGCGAGAATTCCGTCTCTTTAGAAAGAAAGGAGCAGAGGTGGCCAGCAGAGGTGTGAGCGAGCCACCTGGATAAAAACGTCTCCTTTTCTCCTTTGTGAGTGAAATAAGGCACAAAAGGGGCTCACACAGTCACAGAGCTGTAGGGCTTGGAAGGGACCTGCAGAGGTCATCGAGTCCAAGCCCTCTGCCCAAGCAGCTCCCAGCCCGGGTTGGGGAGTCCCAGCTCTGCGTCCAGGCGGGTCTGCAACGTCTGCACAGAAGGAGCCCCCACCACCTCTGTGTGCAGCTCCAGTGCTCCGTCACTGCACCGTGAAGAAGTGCCCGCTGACGTTTGGGAGGAACTTCCCGTGCTTCAGTTTGTGGCCATTTCCCCATCTTTGCAGCCCTCTCTCTGCCGGAGATCTCTCTCCAGGAGATCCCTGTCTGTTTTGTAGCGGGGAGCCCAGAACAGGACACAATACTCAGGTGAGGCCTCAGCAGGGCAGAGCAGAGGGGAGCATCACCTCCCTCGACCTGCTGGCCACGCTCTTCTTCATGCAGCCCCGGATGCCATTGGCCTTCTCGGCCACCGGAGCACGCCGCTCACGGCCAACCTGTCGGATCCCAGTACCCGCAGGTCCCTCACCGCAGCGCTGCGTCCAAAGACGCCAGGCCTGGGAGAACAAACCAGAATGCAGCGTGGGCAGTGCAACGTCTAAACACTACGTTTATTTATTTTTTGTCGAAGCCTCAGCTGCAGAGACACAGCTGGTCGCAGCAGCGGCAGCTGTCCAGCTGTGGGACGTGGTCTCCAAAGCCAACCCCAGCGGGACTGCTGCCGTCCCCCGGAGGATGGGAGCAATGACAGCGGCAGTGCCCAGCGGGGCTTGGGGCAGCTCGCAGTCTTCGGAGTCCCTGTGGTGGAGGAGGTGGGACTGCAGGACGACAGGGACACCTGAGGCTGGGGACACTTTGGCTTGGGGGGGGCGCGACGTGTTGGGGATCCGCAGCCCACAGGCAGGTTGTCCTGGCACGTATGGCGGCTTCTGGTACCGCAGCTGTCCGCACACCACTTTGTACGTGCCCGCCTTCGTGTGTGGATGTGATGAAGGCTGGCGGGCAGCACACCGGGCATCGGTGGATGGAACGAGGCGTCTGCGGAGAGAGGAACTGCTGAGGGCACGGGACAGCCCCCCGCTCTCCTTCCTCCCGGCACCACGCACGGCAGCGCAGTGAGGAAGAGCGCGGTTGGATGGGTGTAGGGGGGAGGGGGAGCAACTCACAGCTGGTTCTGCCTCTGGTCCACCGTCCAGAAGCAGTGTAGAGTTCTCAGCAGACACGCGGTAACCATCATAGCCATGGTGTACTGGAAGCAGAGCCTGAGGATGTCTTTCACACGGCCGCCAATCGTGGGCCCTGTAAATATCGTGTGCGACTGTAAAGATCTGCCCCGGTCAGGAAGATGGCATCCTCAAGAGGCACTGCTCCTCCGTGAGAAGACAGCGGTGCTTTCCACGCACATACACAGAACGTCTGCTTGCCAAGCCTTCTGCTGAACACACAGAAATATACCCACCAGGCGCTGCCTTCTCCCTCATGTCCGCCTCGGAAGGGTAAGAAAACCGGAGCCAGGATCTCACAATTCCCCACTTCCACCACTGCCATCCAGAACCTGAACACAGCGTAGCGAGACACATTTCAGACGAAGCCATGATGGAAGCGAGCGCTCTTTTGGGTGAAGCGTCTGGGGATGGGCAGGGGAAGAGAGCGCAAAGGGGATGGAGAAGGGGGGAAAAGAGAGGGGGAGGGGGGAGCCCCAAAGGCTGTGTCCTTGCAGCCACTTACCAAAGGGCTCCACCTCAGGAGCACAGTCTGAGTCCGGCCACACATCCGCGTCATCAGAGCCGCCGCAGTAATCTGGAATGGCAAAGAGGCGAGAGAAACTCCCGTGAGATGCTGGGATCTCTTTCTCCATCCATCAGGGACCGCAGCCGGGTCAGGTCATGGGATGGGAGAAAGATGCGGGTGGTCAGTTGCACAGCTACAGAGTGCGCAGGGCGACCCGCTGGCTGCCATGGGCAGGTTGCAAAGGACTCTGTCCAGGCCGTGTGCGACACCATCACGGAGCAACGTTTGGCCCCTCGGGAGGGCCTTTCTCACTGCAGATCTCGGATGTGCACAAAGGAAGGCATCGCTAAAGGACGGCACGAAACCGTGCGCGGCCCTTCCCCATTCGGTTTTCCCCACACACCTGATCGCGGTTCTTGTGGCGGAGGGCCACCCAACTCCAAGCAGATGATGGCCATGAAGATGAAGATGAGGATGTGCCGGGCAGGAGCCGTAGCTCCCCACACCCGACTCATGCTTTCACCAATAAAGCAGAAGCCAAAGCAAGTGCTGCTGACCAGGCAGGCACAGAGCAAGACTGTGGCACGGGACAGCCCGTGCGTAGAATTCCGGACAGAGGGGCATTGTGAGCTCAGCGGGTAGGAGCTGACCCCAGCGGGCACGGAACCCCCAACTGCCACTCTTGAGCTACCATGGCAGGTAAGGCAGCAGGCTCCTGCTGCTCCTCGCACTGCGGCCCTTCAGCTGATGGCAGTGCCCCAGATCTCAGCCCAGCGCCCATTGTGGCATTTTCCCCACAGAGAGAATACCTGCGTGGATGCTGACGGTCAGATACGTGTGGCCTCAGGCCTCTGAGTGGACTGAGGTCCCAGAGGACTGGGGACAGGCAGCGCAGCTCCCAGCTGGGGATCAGCAGTTGCCAGGGGTGCAGCTCCCACCTGGGGGGCCGCACCCAGCTCTGGCTGCCCCCACTGCCCCTGCCCACTGCCGGGCACAGCCCCATCCCACCACGGCTCCGCTCGCCTGCAGCGCCGCCACGCTGGAATCAGGCGGTGAGTTCGGGGGCTGCAGAGCGGGTGGCAGGCTGTGCGCACCGGGCTGTGGGGAAGCTGGCACTGCCCGGTGGGGGCTTACATGCATTTCCTACTGTGACAGGGAGCTGGGACAACTTGGAGAACTTGGAGGTCTCAAATGATTTTTTGGAGTGGATTAACAACGGTGAGTGTGGGGGCAGCAGAGCTGCAGGGGGATGTCTGCACCGAGTTGGTGTTGGAAAGCTGGCATTGCCCTGTGGGGATTTCCTTCCTTTCTCCAGACGTGAAATCCAGCGCCAGTGAAATCTGGGAGAAGATCCTGCACAGTGACAGCAGCAGTGGTGAGTCTGGGGGCAGCAGAGCTGGCGGGGGGTGTCAAGACCAAGTTGGTGTGGGAAAGCTGACATTGCCCTGTGGGGATCTTCTTCCTTTTCTCAGAAGCCAAATCCAGCGCAGACATCCCGGAGGACATCCCGGACATGGACAATCTCCTCCCGTGGATGAACAGTGAGTTCGTGGTCTGCAAAGCTGGCAGGGGCTGTTCCCACCCAGTGGGTGCTGGAAAGCTGGCATTGCCCTCTGGGGATTTTCTTTCCTTTCTCCAGATATGACCATGACCAGTGACATCAATGAAGTCCACGAGGAACTGGATGGTATCCTCTCGTGGATCAATGGTGAGTGTGTGGTGTGCAGAGCTGGCGGGCAGCTGTCTGCACCGAGCGGCTGTGGGAAGGTTGTCATCATTGTTTTGGGGATGTTGTTGATGTTTCAGAACAGCGGAGTGCTCTGGAGGTGCCCCAGCAGGGCCAGGACCTGCCTGCTGCCAGAGACATCGTGGAGGAGGCAGAGCAGCCCGTGCCGACCCCCCCGCATCCCCCCACGCCTCCTTCGCCCCGCACTGCGCTGCTGATGGAAGAGGCGCGGCGGAGGCAGCCCCGGGTGGTCCTCACCCGCCTGGCGCCCACTGGCAGCGTCCCGGACAGAAAGAGGAAGCTACAGCAGTGCCGGGACGCTCCAGCCAAGAAACGCCAGCGCCGGGCAAAGCTGGGCCGTGTCAGCAAGGCGGCCAGCAGGACCATGCGGTGAACATCGAGCCCGACAGCGGCCCGAGTGGGAGCGGAGCAAGACAACGGCCCACGCAGTGCAGCAGGAGACACGGCCAGAGCCAACAGATACGGCCCCCACAGCACCCAGAGAGGGCACCCAGGGCACCATCAGCGGCCACAGCCCTACCCCTCCCAAACTGCGCTGTCCTCACACGGCATCTTGGACTGCGCAGGGATGGACTGCCCAAGAGCTGCAGCGTTAGAGATAGGAGTTAGTTGTTAGGATAGGATAATGTTTCGAATGTTATTGTTTCTTCTTGGTTTTGTCTGTTAAGTTAAATTATTAAACGTTTAGCGTTCACTTTGCTCACGCGTCCGCCTGCACTCCTTCACGTGGCACCAAAGCCGCCCCAGACCCCCGTGCCCACCTCTACAGATGTTTGGGTGGTTGCCTGCAGACGTTGGATGGTGGGTTTCAAGTGCTTCATCTCCTCCAGGTCCTCCTCACTGAAGATCTCAGCCATCGCTGCCGTCACAGTCTCTGTTGCCGCGTTTTGTTTGTGGGGAAGGAGAGGGTGATGTGCTGAGCAATGGCTGTGCTCAACAGGGGGCAGCGAGGGCACCGGGATGGGATTAGGGCCGCGGACAGCACTGGGGTGGCTTCAGGCAGAGGGAATGATAGAACTGTTCACGTGTCACAAGACACGGGCTGTTTCCTTTCGGATCAATTCAGCAGAAGGTGCTCCCTAGTTGTCCTGCTTTCAGTGTTAGTGTAAGGCCTTTGGTTTCTGGACATACTCTCTCTCTCATTTTATTTGATTTATTCGCCTCAGTTTCAATTGTGTGGTGTTATTTTGCATTCCAAGATCTTATTTATTGAATTAGCTTTCCTCCTTAGATCGCTGCTGCCGTATTATTTTTAGCCCATCTCCCTTTTTCCCTTTCCCCCTTTCCTGGGGCATGGGCCCGTGGGTCCCCCCACCCCAATCATCACGGGACCGGGCTGAATCAGCCCAGAAACCATTGACACCTGTCCTTACCCAGAGGTGGGCACAGGGTCTTTAGAGCTGCAGGAATGATTGCAGGTAGAAGTAGAGCAAGGTGAGCACAAAACATTTAATAATTTAACATACGGAGCAATAAACAAGAGAAAGGACAATATTCCCAACCACTTCCCATCCTAACAACCATTCTCCTCCCTGCCATTTCCCTGCTCAGGGCCAATGTGAGACACGCTCCATGTCAGCTTCAGGCAGCTCCAGGAGCTCTGCACAGCGAGCAGGTGAGCACAGAGCTGGTGCAGACATGGGGTTGGTGCCCTTTGGCTTTGTGGCATTGATCCAATGGAATTAACCCTCTGTCTCCACGCTGTCAGGCATCACTGAGCTGCTCCTGAAGGTCCCGTAGGTGTTGGATGCAGATTGCAGCACACAGGAATTAGCTTACGGGGAAAAATGTAAAAGGGGATGAGACAATCACCCAATTTCAGGGGGATTTTGTAGGAGATTAGCGACAATTCCAAAAGGAACAGAAGCGGGGCTGGGCAAAACCCCACTGTGTTCTGGCACAGAAGTCATCCATGGGTGCTCACACAGCCACGCAACCGCGAGAATTCCGTCTCTTTAGAAAGAAAGGAGCAGAGGTGGCCAGCAGAGGTGTGAGCGAGCCACCTGGATAAAAACGTCTCCTTTTCTCCTTTGTGAGTGAAATAAGGCACAAAAGGGGCTCACACAGTCACAGAGCTGTAGGGCTTGGAAGGGACCTGCAGAGGTCATCGAGTCCAAGCCCTCTGCCCAAGCAGCTCCCAGCCCGGGTTGGGGAGTCCCAGCTCTGCGTCCAGGCGGGTCTGCAACGTCTGCACAGAAGGAGCCCCCACCACCTCTGTGTGCAGCTCCAGTGCTCCGTCACTGCACCGTGAAGAAGTGCCCGCTGACGTTTGGGAGGAACTTCCCGTGCTTCAGTTTGTGGCCATTTCCCCATCTTTGCAGCCCTCTCTCTGCCGGAGATCTCTCTCCAGGAGATCCCTGTCTGTTTTGTAGCGGGGAGCCCAGAACAGGACACAATACTCAGGTGAGGCCTCAGCAGGGCAGAGCAGAGGGGAGCATCACCTCCCTCGACCTGCTGGCCACGCTCTTCTTCATGCAGCCCCGGATGCCATTGGCCTTCTCGGCCACCGGAGCACGCCGCTCACGGCCAACCTGTCGGATCCCAGTACCCGCAGGTCCCTCACCGCAGCGCTGCGTCCAAAGACGCCAGGCCTGGGAGAACAAACCAGAATGCAGCGTGGGCAGTGCAACGTCTAAACACTACGTTTATTTATTTTTTGTCGAAGCCTCAGCTGCAGAGACACAGCTGGTCGCAGCAGCGGCAGCTGTCCAGCTGTGGGACGTGGTCTCCAAAGCCAACCCCAGCGGGACTGCTGCCGTCCCCCGGAGGATGGGAGCAATGACAGCGGCAGTGCCCAGCGGGGCTTGGGGCAGCTCGCAGTCTTCGGAGTCCCTGTGGTGGAGGAGGTGGGACTGCAGGACGACAGGGACACCTGAGGCTGGGGACACTTTGGCTTGGGGGGGCGCGACGTGTTGGGGATCCGCAGCCCACAGGCAGGTTGTCCTGGCACGTATGGCGGCTTCTGGTACCGCAGCTGTCCGCACACCACTTTGTACGTGCCCGCCTTCGTGTGTGGATGTGATGAAGGCTGGCGGGCAGCACACCGGGCATCGGTGGATGGAACGAGGCGTCTGCGGAGAGAGGAACTGCTGAGGGCACGGGACAGCCCCCCGCTCTCCTTCCTCCCGGCACCACGCACGGCAGCGCAGTGAGGAAGAGCGCGGTTGGATGGGTGTAGGGGGGAGGGGGAGCAACTCACAGCTGGTTCTGCCTCTGGTCCACCGTCCAGAAGCAGTGTAGAGTTCTCAGCAGACACGCGGTAACCATCATAGCCATGGCGTACTGGAAGCAGAGCCTGAGGATGTCTTTCACACGGCCGCCAATCGTGGGCCCTGTAAATATCGTGTGCGACTGTAAAGATCTGCCCCGGTCAGGAAGATGGCATCCTCAAGAGGCACTGCTCCTCAGTGAGAAGACAGCGGTGCTTTCCACGCACATACACAGAACGTCTGCTTGCCAAGCCTTCTGCTGAACACACAGAAATATACCCACCAGGCGCTGCCTTCTCCCTCATGTCCGCCTCGGAAGGGTAAGAAAACCGGAGCCAGGATCTCACGCTTCCCCACTTCCACCACTGCCATCCAGAACCTGAACACAGCGTAGCGAGACACATTTCAGACGAAGCCATGATGGAAGCGAGCGCTCTTTTGGGTGAAGCGTCTGGGGATGGGCAGGGGAAGAGAGCGCAAAGGGGATGGAGAAGGGGGGAAAAGAGAGGGGGAGGGGGGAGCCCCAAAGGCTGTGTCCTTGCAGCCACTTACCAAAGGGCTCCACCTCAGGAGCACAGTCTGAGTCCGGCCAAACATCTGCATCATCAGAGCCGCCGCAGTAATCTGGAATGGCAAAGAGGCGAGAGAAGCTCCCGTGAGATGCTGGGATCTCTTTCTCCACCCATCAGGGACCGCAGCCGGGTCAGGTCATGGGATGGGAGAAAGATGCGGGTGGTCAGTTGCACAGCTACAGAGTGCGCAGGGCGACCCGCTGGCTGCCATGGGCAGGTTGCAAAGGACTCTGTCCGTGTGCGACACCATCACGGAGCAACGTTTGGCCCCTCGGGAGGGCCTTTCTCACTGCAGATCTCGGATGTGCACAAAGGAAGGCATCGCTAAAGGACGGCACGAAACCGTGCGCGGCCCTTCCCCATTCGGTTTTCCCCACACACCTGATCGCGGTTCTTGTGGCGGAGGGCCACCCAACTCCAAGCAGATGATGGCCATGAAGATGAAGATGAGGATGTGCCGGGCAGGAGCCGTAGCTCCCCACACCCGACTCATGCTTTCACCAATAAAGCAGAAGCCAAAGCAAGTGCTGCTGACCAGGCAGGCACAGAGCAAGGCTGTGGCACGGGACAGCCCGTGCGTAGAATTCCGGACAGAGGGGCACTGTGAGCTCAGCGGGTAGGAGCTGACCCCAGCGGGCACGGAACCCCCAACTGCCACTCTTGAGCTACCATGGCAGGTAAGGCAGCAGGCTCCTGCTGCTCCTCGCACTGCGGCCCTTCAGCTGATGGCAGTGCCCCAGATCTCAGCCCAGCGCCCATTGTGGCATTTTCCCCACAGAGAGACTCTCTTCATGGATGCTGACAGACAGATATGTGTGGCCTCAGGCCTCTGAGTGGACTGAGGTCCCAGAGGACTGGGGACAGGCAGCGCAGCTCCCAGCTGGGGATCAGCAGTTGCCAGGGGTGCAGCTCCCACCTGGGGGGCCGCACCCAGCTCTGGCTGCCCCCACTGCCCCTGCCCACTGCCGGGCACAGCCCCATCCCACCACGGCTCCGCTCGCCTGCAGCGCCGCCACGCTGGAATCAGGCGGTGAGTTCGGGGGCTGCAGAGCGGGTGGCAGGCTGTGCGCACCGGGCTGTGGGGAAGCTGGCACTGCCCGGTGGGGGCTTACATGCATTTCCTACTGTGACAGGGAGCTGGGAAATCCCGGAGAACATCCAGGATTTTAATGACCTGCTGCACTGGGTGAACAACGGTGAGTCTGGGGGCAGCAGAGCTGCAGGGGGATGTCTGAACCGAGTTGGTTTTGGAAAGGTGGCACTGCCTGGTGGGGGCTTACATGCATTTCCAACAGTGACTGGGTGCTGGGACAACATGGATAACAGCGGGCTCATAAACGAGCTTCTGGACTGGGTGAACAATGGTGAGTCTGGGGGCAGCAGAACTGGTGGGGGGTGTGTGCACCGAGTTTGTTTGGGAAAGCTGGCATTGCCCTGTGGGGATCTCCTTCCTTTTTCCAGAGGTGAAATCCAGCTCCAACATGTGGGAGGAGATCCTGGACAGTGACAGCAGCAGTGGTGAGTCTGGGGGCAGCAGAGCTGGCGGGGGGGTGTCAAGACCAAGTTGGTGTTGGAAAGCTGGCATTGCCCTCTGGGGATCTTCTTCCTTTTTTCAGATATGACCATGAGCAGTGACATTGATGAAGTCCACGAGGAACTGGATGATATCCTCTCGTGGATCAATGGTGAGTGTGTGGTGTGCAGAGCAGGCGGGCAGTTGTCTGCACCGAGCGGCTGTGGGAAGGTTGTCATCATTGTTTTGGGGGATGTTGTTGCTGTTTCAGAACAGCGGATTGCTCTGGAGGTGCCCCAGTACGGCCAGGACCTGCCTGCTGCCAGAGACATCGTGGAGGAGGCAGAGCAGCCCGTGCCGACCCCCCCGCGTCCCCCCACGCCTCCTTCGCCCCGCACTGCGCTGCTGATGGAAGAGGCGCGGCGGAGGCAGCCCCGGGTGGTCCTCACCCGCCTGGCGCCCACTGGCAGCGTCCCGGACAGAAAGAGGAAGGTACAGCAGTGCCGGGACGCTCCAGCCAAGAAACGCCGGCGCCGGGCAAAGCTGGGCCGTGTCAGCAAGGCGGCCAGCAGGACCATGCGGTGAACATCGAGCCCGACAGCGGCCCGAGTGGGAGCGGAGCAAGACAACGGCCCACGCAGTGCAGCAGGAGACACGGCCAGAGCCAACAGATACGGCCCCCACGGCACCCAGAGAGGGCACCCAGGGCACCATCAGCGGCCACAGCCCTACCCCTCCCAAACTGCGCTGTCCTCACACGGCATCTTGGACTGCGCAGGGATGGACTGCCCAAGAGCTGCAGCGTTAGAGATAGGCATTAGTTGTTAGGATAGGATATGGTTTTGAATGTTAGTGTTTCTTCTTGGTTTTGTCTGTTAAATTAAATTATTAAACGTTTAGCGTTCACTTTGCTCACGCGTCCGCCTGCACTCCTTCCCGCAGCACCAAAGCCGCCCCAGACCCCCGTGCCCACCTCTACAGATGTTTGGGTGGTTGCCTGCAGACGTTGGGTGGTGGGTTTCAAGTGCTTCATCTCCTCCAGGTCCTCCTCACTGAAGATCTCAGCCATCGCTGCCGTCACAGTCTCTGTTGCCGCGTTTTGTTTGTGGGGAAGGAGAGGGTGATGTGCTGAGCAATGGCTGTGCTCAACAGGGGGCACCGAGGGCACCGGGATGGGATTAGGGCCGCGGACAGCACTGGGGTGGCTTCAGGCAGCGCTGGGGATGCACAGATGGGCACAAGGTGATCCTCGGCAGCGCTGGGAGGCGATGGGAGGGCACTGCGGGGCTGCCAAGAGCACCAGGGGGCACTGGAGAGCTTTGGACAGCACTCGCAGGGCTGGGGAGGGGGCGGTGTTCGGGCCGTACCCAGGTGACAGATGGGAACTTCCCCACTTTCCTCTTCTCCCGCATCTCACCCAAGGCATCACACAATCCATTTTTCCAATCGGGGAGACCTTCCCCTTGGGGCTGCCCCCCCTCCCCCCAGCCTGCTGCTCGGCTCTCCCCTGGCTGCAGCGTTCAGTGCATTCCCACCCTAACGCTGTCACTCAGGGACACGTTTGTCACCAGCGGACTCACCGTGGGTCCCGAGGAGGGGCGGGGAGGTGACACCAATGTGCATCACACGAGGGGAAACTGAGGCACGGGGCGGGCCAAGCACTGCAGGGCAGAAGTTTTGGCAGAGCATCACAGCGGGAGGGATGGCTTTCGCTCTGAGTGCTGCTGAGTCAAAGCTGAGCGCTCCCTTCCTGGAACGAGAGGGTTAATGTCACCCTCAAGGTGTCCTCGTTCTCCTGTCCCCCCCATCCAACACTTCTCCCTCCTCTTTCATCCCTCTGCTTTTTTTGGGGGGCAGGATCTCAATCCCCCACTTTCTTCCACCCTGTGACCTCAGCCCCATCAGTCCCAGATGGGGATAGGAGCTAAGGGTCCCCATGTTCCCCTACCCCTTTCCCCCCACCCCCCCCCAAGCTTCTGCTTTTTCTGCCTTTTTGGCCCCAAATGCGTCACCGGGGATTTTTTTTCAGGGCTCCTTCTCTGCTGAGTGGGTACGGGGTACTCTGATGGGATGCTGAGGAGTCGGGCACCCATGGGTGCTGCAGCAATGCTGTCCCTATGTACAAGAGGATCCAGATGCGGGCGTCCCCAGCCAAGGTGGGGACAAGGGACAGATGCTAAAAAGTGGTCCCCATCAGCACAGTGATGCAGGGTACTCAGGATGTCCCCAGGTCTACGCGGGGTTGCTGTCCCTATTTGTCACCTGGAATGGGATGGGACACCAGAGCCAAGGCACCAAACTAAGGATAAAGTCCAGGAATGGTGGGGGGGAGGGAGGGGGGCAAGGAGCAGAGACCCACCAGCATCCAGGGCACGGGGACACCACGGCAATGCCGCTCCCAAAACCCGGGGTGGGGTCCGGAAAGCCCAGCACAGTCATTCAGCGCTGTGCCCCAAAACTCCCGTGCGTTCTGGTAAGGAAAGAGTCAATGCTCGAGAGCAGAAACACACACACACACACACGCCACTTCCCCGAGTGGGGGATGAGTCATCCTCAGCCTTCATCCCCGGCCCAGTGACACCGCACAGCACCGCGCTCTTCCTCCCGGAGCGGTGAGTTCGGGGCCGGCGGGGTGTTGGGAATCGTGCCCGCATCCCCGTGCCATCCCGGTGCCATCCCAAGCGACGGGCACGGAGAGCTCGGGGGGGTGCGGTCCCATTGACCCCCAACTCCGCAGCGAGCCGGCACCTCGCCCCATTTGGGGTGGGCTGAGCGGGGAGCAGCCCCGTGCTCCTCTTTTTGGGGTCTTTTTTCTCGCTTTGGGGGGGGGGTTGGGGTGATGTCAGGCGGTCGGATCGCGGCGGATGACTTCACGCCTTACTCAGCGCGGGGCTGGCAGATCTCCCGTGCTATTCCCGGCCGTGACGCGCAGCGCTGCGCTGTGCCGGGACGGGGACGGCTGGGAATTCGGGAATGGGAGAATGGAGGAATTTTGGGGACGGAGACGCGGATGCCGTCCGTGTGCGGCGCTACGGGGACGGGGACGCCAGCTCGCCCAGCCCCGAGCGGCCACGCTGCCGCCCGATTCGGTGCTCCGCCGCTTCCCCGCACCCCTTCGCTTGTTTGGCTCCAAAAGTGACCGCTTTTCGCCCCGAAAAGCCCCGCGCCGTGCGCCGGTTTCCTGCTATTTTCGCAGAAGGGGAGGAAATCGCGTCAGCCCCGCGGCTTGCACAGTGCCGGGAACTGAGCGCCAACCGGGGAAATCACGGCCGGGCCGCACACGCGTGTGTGCACGCACCCGGACACGCAAACGCATACAAACCCGCGTGCACGTGGATGCACACGCGTGCACACGACCCACGGATGCACATACACGTGTGAGCGCGCACGATGCCGTACACGCAGGGGGGAAGGGGGGGGGGGGGGGGGTGTCCACGTGTCCCAAACACCCCTCCCCACGCTCCCGCACGCCCGTGCACGCGCGTGTTCCCGCGTGCACGCGCACACCGCACCGATCACCGCACGCACAGAGCGGCGGGACTACAGCTCCCAGAGTGCTTTGCGCTAGGGCGGGACGAGCGTTGCCGTTGCCCAATAGGAGGAGGGGGGCGTGACGGCGGCAGCCAATAGGCGGCGGGGGGCGTGGCGGCGGGTGCGGAGGGACTGTCACATGGCGCGGCGGCGGCGGCAGAGGGTGAGCGGCACCGGGCACGGGGCAAAAAAAGGGGGGGGGGGGGGGGGAATGGAAAACGGGACCCCCAGGGCTGTTCCCCTCTTCCTCGGCTTTTCGGAGAGGGACGGCTCTTTTAGTTATTTGTTAAACCGTCATGAGCCGCTTTTCCCGCAAAAGTTGGAATGGGCAGGGAGGGGCAAGCCGGAAAGGGAGGGGGAGGGGGGGGGGGTGGGGGAGAATCCTAAAATCTGTTTTCTTTTTGAGGGGGGAGAGGGTACTAACATATTTCTGGGGTGGGTCCGCACAACAGGAGCCAGCAGGGCTCCAAGGACGACGATTTCTCCTTATTTGGAAGGAGAGAGACGATTTGGGGGCTATCTCCCCCTTTTCTTTTTCCCACCCGTAGGGCCCGTCCTAAAGGCGTGGGGAGGGGGGGGGACACGCATGGAGGACAAGCAGGAGCAGCACGGGGGGGCCGAGGAGCCCCCCACCAGCACCGAGCCCACCGTGAGTGCCTGGGGGAAGAGGGGGGGACCTCATTTTAGGGTGGTGTAGCCCCAGTTTGAGTAGAGCACCTCCAACTTTTGGGGGGGGGGGGCTGATGGCAGGCACAAACCTCACCCCCCCCCCCCTTTCAAAAAGGGACAGAGCTCGTCTCAGCTTTGGGGGGAAAAAAAAAAAAAGAGCAAATTTCGGTTGCCCACGCGGTTGCTGACGGCATTTTTGGGTTTCTCACGCTGCCCCCCCCCCCCCCCGGCTTTTATTTAAAAGAGCCTCGAAATAGCCCAGCCGTTAACGCAGCGCGACCGTCAGCCGCGGTTAAAAAGAATAGAAAGAAGAAGGAAAAAAAAAGCAGCGGGGAGGGGAGCAGCTGCCTTGCCCAAAAATAGCAACAAGTTTTATAACTCCGGAAAACGTAGAACAAACAAACGAGAAACATTTTTAGCTGAGAAAGGAGGCGGAGGGGAAGGGGGGGGGGGGGGGGTTAGAGGAAGAATTTCTGCCCTTCTGTTTTCCTGGAAGCCGTTCCTCGTGTTCTCGCACGGCTCCGGAGCTTTGACCAACTTGGCCGCCTGCCTGGGCTGCTGAATAACGAAGGGAGAGCAGCAGGAATGCCTCCAGGGAAGCTGGGAGGGGGAGGGGGGCTCCTACGCTGCCTCAGTTTCCCCTCCTCTGGGTCCTTTCTGCCCCTGGTGTTGGCTGCACCCCCCCCACCCTCACACCCAGGAGTCACTGAGTCCCGAGGAGGCAAAGCCAGCAGATGCCAGCGGGGAGAAAGAGGAGGAGGAGGCCTTCCTCGTCAGCCTCTACAAATTCATGAAGGAGAGGCACACGCCCATCGAGAGGATCCCGCACCTCGGCTTCAAGCAGAGTACGTACCTGGGAAGGGCTTCTGGGACAGGAGGATGTTTTGGGATGGAGGAGGGTTTGGGATGGAGAGCCGGTGCGCAGCACATCCCGCTGACTCCTCCTCTTCTCCTCCTTTTCCCAGTTAACCTGTGGAAGATTTACAAAGCGGTGGAGAAGCTGGGAGCCTACGAGCTGGTAAGCAGAGGCAGCGTCCTCCCCCCATCCCCTACAGCTCCGTGCGCCAGATTTGGGGAGGGTTAACCCATCTCTGCCCCACCGCAGGTCACGGGGAGACGGCTGTGGAAGAATGTGTACGACGAGCTGGGCGGCAGCCCCGGCAGCACCAGCGCGGCCACGTGCACCCGGCGGCACTACGAGAGGTATGGGAGGGAGGGAAGGGGCACTCCGTGCCTCAGTTTCCCCCCTCCGAGGGGTTTAGTGGGGCACTGTGACTCACACCCCACAGGCTGGTCCTCCCCTACGTGCGGCACCTGAAGGGTGAGGACGACAAGCCGCTGCCTCCCAGCAAACCCCGCAAGCAGTACAAGGCCTCCAAGGGCACCGAGGCGGGCGAGAAGAGCAGGAGGAGCAAGAAGGAGAAGGGCCGGGAGCAGGTGTGCAGCCACGGGGCGAAGCTTAGGCTGAGCTGGGTGTGGGGTTGTTCCCTTCTCCATCCATCCCTGTCTTGGACATGTGGATGTGGAGTCCTGGGGAGCAAGAGGAGGAGAGGGCTGAGTTTCTGGAGGGGGAGGGCAGTGGGATGCGGTGGGTGTGTGACGCAGCCCGGCACTCACACCCCAAATCCGCTTCTGGTTGCAGGTGGCACCAGAGAAGGCAAAGCCTGAGGTGGCAGCCACCCCCAGAGCCAGCAAGGAGGACCCAAAGGAGACCCAGGAGCAAGGCCAGCTAGCAGAGGGATGTGCCAGCCCCACAGCCCCAGCCCCAAGCCCCACTGCAGGGTGTCCTGGCACCTGCCGAGCCCACACCGAAGCCTACAAACGCCTCTTCTCCAGCTTTTACTCCAAAGGCAACCACCCCATCATGTCTCCGCTGGCCAAGAAGAAGCTGCTGGCCCAGGTGAGCAAGGCAGAGTCCTTGCACTGCCACAAACGCCACTGCCTGGAGGGCAGGGGTGTGGCAAGCAGCACTCACCCCAACCCAGAGCCCAGCCGGCCAGCAGCCAGCCCCCACCTCAAGGAGCAGAGGAGCCCAGAGGCACAAGGATTGAAGGACACACCCCGGGGAGGCTGGAGCGAGGCAGGACCCGTCCCCAGCGCATCTCCTGGCAGGACAGACAAACAGCCTTACCCAAGAGCTGAGGATGGAGGCCCTGCGCCCGCTGTCTTCACCGGCTTCTTTCACGCATACCGCAACGAGGTGCTGAAACCCATCAGCTGCCATCCCTGCGGGGGGTACTTCTCCACTTTGAAGGATTTCTTGGAACCACAACCTGAGGATGCAGAGGCAGGAGTCCAGGAGCAGCCCCAAGACCTGCGGAGCAAAGCGTGGAGCAGAGAGAGCCCGCAGCCGGCCGCCTTCGCTGCTGTCAAAGCCTGCTGGGTGCCCCCCGGGGCTGGCTTCACCCCACTGACACAGAGCCCCACGCTGCCCACAGCCAAACGGAGCCACGACGAGGAGGCTTTGGGCCCCAGCAGGAAGCTGCGGGCTGTTTCTCCCTTTATCCACGACACTGAGGGCAGGGACAAGGGCGCTGGCTCGCCCAGGGGCCACCAAGGATTGGCCAAACCCAAAGCCATCATTCCCGGACCCGGCTACGCCGCTCCACTCACCCCAGTGCCTCAAGGCCCAGACGTTTACAAAGGAGCGATGCTGCGCTTCCCAGTGAACTTCAGCAACCCTCTGGAGCACCTCAAAAACCACGCAGCCCCGCCGATGCCATCTCTCTCCATCAACCCTTTCATCATCCCCGCTTTCCCCAGCCCTGTGGTAGCTGCCTCCGCGCAGCCCTCTGACCCCAGGCACTACTCGACGTCCTACGAGGGCTCACTGCAGCACCGGCTCTACCCCACAGCGACGTGGCACAGCCAGCACACCTACAGCACCCCACACTCATCCGCTTTCCACCGCAACACCAAGCTGTAGGGCTGCTGTGCTGCTCTGCATCAGCTCCAGCCCCACAGAACGGGATGCCACAGCACCTGGATGCTGTCAGTGCTGCTCCCCATGGCAAAGACGAGCTGGACTGTGTCATTTTTACTCTTGGTCTTAGAGTTGTTTGTATCCGACATCGTACTCCGGTGATTTAACTACCAGTATCACAAGGTTATATATATATTATATATATATAAAGAAAAAAAAAAGGGAGCAAAATGAGTTGCAGAGGTTTTCTTGCTAGAGATGCTGTCCCCCTGTGCAGTTTCACACAGGCAGGCAGTGGATGTTCCTTCTCTGCAGGATGCCCTGCAGCTCCCTTTCACACAGGCCCTGCTCCTTCCTACAGAACATTGCCATTTTAGTTCTGAAGCATGTTGCCTTATAGCAGACGCTCCTGAGGTTGGAAGAGGCTCAGGACAGCAGTGAGCATCTGTGGGAAGCACACTGGCCTCTGAAAATGGGTGCTGGAGGGGGGCACCCAAAATAAACCTCACTGGACGGTCCCTGATGGCGGTGTTTGGGATGTGCTCGATTTCTGGGATTAGGGCTAGGTTGTCAGGGAAAAGCAGCCTCACCACAGCAGGTGTTTCCTGACCTGGGAACAGGCTGAGACCTAACTGTTATTTTTCTGCATCATTTTTGGCACCTTTTTCCCAGCCTCAGGGGTTCACAGCTGTTTCCTGGAGCATCCATGCGTCCAACTGTGGGTGCCAGAGGCAGAGAGCACAGCGCAGCGATGGCATGGAGAGGCCTCCTGGCCCTGGCACCCACCACAGACAGACAGCACCTGGGATGTGATCTGTGGAAAGAAGAGGAACTCTTGGTGGTAGCCAGGTGAGCCAGGACAACTCTGAGGAACCTGCAAGCCAGCACAGACCTGCAGAGCACGTCTCCAGCTGCTTTTTGCCTCTGCTAGCTCCCACTGAGCCACTGCAAACGATCCAGAGTCTTTGCTGCACCCTCAGGACTTAATTTCTCTTGCGCCAGCTGCACCCCACAACAACAGGCTGCTGAGCACCCTTATGAGCTATCAAATGGAAGGAGCAAAGAGATGCTCATCCCTAAAGGGGCACTCCTCGTCCCCAAAGAGCGCGAAGAAGCAGAGCAGCAGTGGTAAACCCACTCTGAAGGATCACTTCTCCCATTTCCACAGAAAAGAAAGGACTTGGGATAGAAAGGGATAGAAAGCAGAGAAAAAAGTTATCTCCAGGCAGCACTGCAGTGCTTTAAGGGTTTGACTTGCTGAGAAGAGCAACCACTGCTGCTGAAATGGGACAGATCAGCTTTATAAAGCATTGCAGACACAGCCAATTCTGGATCCTCCAGTGTGGGCATCAGAACAGGTTTAAAATGCTCTGCAGTGTCTCTGCACATTGTTCCCCCAGAGCCTTGCCACCAAAACACACACAAGTGGCACCAGTTTGTGAGCTCACAGGGCTCAAAGCTTCCCTCTGAGATAGTGAATGAGGGCGTGAGAGCAAGATGGGAGATGCCACGACCCTAAGGGTATCTCAGCCTTACAGAGAAGTTGTAACTACGAGCCTAGGAGATAGAGCTGGGCTGCTTAAGAACACTGACCATCGACAGCTGACCCTCACCTGTAGGGATCAGGCACGCCCTTATGTCCACAGCTCACTCAGATGCCACAGAAAAGCTGAAGCTTGCTCAGGTTGTATCTGTCCCTGATCTGCTCCCTTCTGCAGTGCAGGTGGGCAAAGCTGGTCCCATGGCCACCTCTTACCTCCTGAGCGGGTCACGGTGTCCCTCAGGTGTAGGGCAGGAAGGAAGCTGAGACGTGGTCGGTTCCTTGCTGCTCACTCCCATCAGAAAGGTCCCACATGCTCCTTGGGAAGCACATCTGGGGAAAAGAGAAAGCAGGAATAGGTAATGCAGGTGTGGCTGTCACCCAGCAGAAGGCCAGACCCTCGAGTCTGTTATCTGCTCCTCTTTTTAGTCCAAATGTGGCCCAGAGGATGCAGAAATATCAGTGGTTAGCAGCAGGACTTGGGGAAGGATCAGTGTAAGTTAGGAGGACAGCTGATCCCACACCTCTGAGGTGGTTCAGCTCTCCAGCCCAGCAAAGGAGCAGAGCCACAGGCCTGCCAGGGGGCTGCAGGATCACCATGTTGTCATCTGGGTTGTGAAGCTGAAACCAGATGGCTGGCTAAGTCAGACCTTGCTAACTCTTCCACAAAACCCCAGGGAAAAAGAGAGACAGGCTCTGGGCTCAGCAGGGCTTGGGATACTGGTTCAGGAAAAGAGCAGAGCTCAAAAGCATCCTCAGAAGACCACTACTCACCATCAGGATGGTGTAAGCCCAGTGCACGAGGCAGTGGCAAGACAGTGAGGTCACGAGTCCCCCAAAAGCCAGGCAGCATCTGGAGCTGGTACATGCATGGTCCAGGAAGGGTGGGAAGGGACGGATGGCATCTCTCGATGAACAAACAGCCAAAGGGGGAAATGGTTATTCCACTGCTCTGTTTTCCAGGCTCCCCGTAACAATCACATTTCCTCTGCTGTGGTGTTGGCAGAGCTGACAATAGGGATCTTCTCACGAGCCAGCACGATGAGGAAGCGAGCGGAGGTCTCGGAAACGTGCCTGCTGTCAGGGTAGGGAGTGCCCCAGCACCACAAGACCTCCATCCACAGAGATCTGCGCTCCCAGAACAAATCTTGGACAGCAAACACCACTTTGTGCCCCGCATCCCTCCAGGAAAGGGGGTGTTGAGGGCTCAGGGTACAGCAGAGCCACAGCGTGGGACAGCAACACGCAGGGCATCAAGTTTAGGGCATCAAGATTAGCCCCAGCAATCACAGGGGAAAAAAAAACAACCAAAAACCAACAGCAAATGACAACTCTAAACTCTGTCCTGTGAAAGCAATGCCAGTGACAGCCCCAGTCCTGAGCAGACACAGACAGTGGGAAACCAGCTTTAATGCTGTCAAAATCAGCTTCATCTCACCACCTGGGTCTCCATTTTGGAGCTCTGTGGAAGCTAACTGCTTCCCCTGCCTCCAGCTGGTGCTACCCCGTGCTTGCTGATGATGCTTCATGCTCTGGCATACACACCTAAAGATTATATCTGCTCTGCACCCTCAGATTTCTTTCAACAAGTTCTCCAAAGAAGAAAACCAAAGGGACGTTCCAGAGGAACAGCACTAGCAGGAGGAGCTTCCCTCACTGCTGCTCCCAGCACTCATTTTTCCCTGCCTGCACAATGCTTCTTTGTGTGTCCGTGTGTTCACGGCGAGAGAAATCAGACCAACAGCACTCAACAAAACTGGTCTCTTCCAAACAGAGCATCTATAAGGAGCCCACGGTGCGGAAGTCAGTAAGGAAAAAAATTAAAAATAAAATAAAAAAAAAAAGATTTATTAAACAGCAACAAAACCAGAAAACATTCCCTCAGTTGGCTAGAACCCAAATCAACACAGGGCTGCCCCCCCTCCCACCCCGCAGCCATGCTGAGGGTCCCCGAGGTCCCTATGGCTTCGGGCTGAGTGCAGACCCCGCTGTGGCAATGATGGAGGAGCTGCTCAGTGTCAGGAGCGCAGTGCCGGCCCCTCCGGGCAGCACCTGTCTGTTTGCCAGGCTCCTCCTGGCATGGAGGAGGGTGCTTCTGTCATCCACCACAGAGGGGACCCTCCCCAGGGTCTCCATCGTCCCCAGAGCGTGGCCGAGGGCTGAGGTGCTCCTGGTCAGACTGACCTTGTCCCCAGCGTGTCCGAGGGGACTGTCGCCCTTCGTCGTGGCCAGCGTTGAGGTGAGGATGACTGTTTTGGAAGCAGTCTGCAGGACCGGTCCCACTTTGGAGTGCAACAGGCTGCTGGGAGGACTGGGAGCGCCAGCCAGCGTGGAGGTGGCGAAGGTGACGGCGCCAGCGGGAGAGCTGGTGGAGGAGGAGGGGGAGGAAGGCTGGATGCCTGTCAGCTTCAGGGGGACTGAGGTAGCCTCACCCATCACAGACTTGGTCAGCGCAGACAGCTTGGCGTCCGACATGACGTACAGCGTCTTCATGGGGCTGGCCGTGGTCACTGCAGAGAAGGGAAGAGCGTGCTCAGCAGCTGTGGGGATGGGGTGCCCATCCTGTGCTGCAGTCCCAGCAGCAGAGCTGGAGGGGTTCAGGCTGTGCCTTTGGAAACCCCTTTGCCTCATTTTGTCTTGAGAATGACTCCAAAATGAATCCCAGCACTATCACAGCCTGGACAGAGCACAGCAAGGGAACCCTAAAACCACCAGCTCTCCTCCTAGACCCCTCAGATCACTCAAAGAATCCCTTCAGTGTCTCACCCTTTCCCCAGGATGGTCCCCCGCCCATGAAGCAAGGACCTTAGGGCTCTTTCTTGGCCACGTACCCTCCATCTCCCCCTCCGAGCTCTCGCACAGCTCAGGCATCTCCAGCTTTGTCCCACCAGCAGTGAAGGCTGATGCCTCTGCACGTGCTCAGATGCTCATCACACTCCACCCCAACAGCAGCAAAAAGCATCACATCTTTGTGAAGCAAAGCCCTTCTGCTCCAAGGCAATAGATGAAACAGCCACCATGTGCAAACTCTGCTGAGTCTGCTCCTCAGTCACATCTCCTGTAACCACAGCCCAGGGGAAGGAGTCTTCACTGAACCCTCATCTCAGGGGTTAGATGTGCTGAAGACACTGGAAAATGCCTGCAGACCTGCTGGTGGTCAAAGATCCCAACCTGGAACAGCCCACAGTTCACCCCAGCTGGTATCACAGATGTGTAACTATGCCCCTCACGCTCACCACGACTCATGAGTCAACCTCCTCTCCAAAGAAAACACCAAGCTCAAACACAGAGAACGCAGAGCGAAGGATGAGGAGAAGCTGTCTAATAAAGGCAGGACATCCCACCATCCTGGAGGGGACAGAGAGGCCAGAAGTACAGCAGGAATAGGAGACAAAGCACTCCTAAACGAGCTGGGGAAGTGACACAGTGACACGGTGATGCTGGCAGGAATCTGAAATAACCATGGAACAGAGAGCTTGGTAAAATCTTCCACACTAACACCCCAGTTCTCCAGCAGCTTTCCCACAAACTGGTCCTCCCACTGCACGCAGAGCCAACCTGAACCTTAAGGAGTTCTCCACAGATCTGACTTCATCCACTAGTTCTCACAAACAGCAAGGACAAAAAGAATAGAGCAAAACACAGGAGAAGAATTGAGCCCAGTGCTTCTGCATCTCCCTGTTCAGTCCTGGGGGAAAAACTGCAGAGATAGGGGGTGGGGGGGAGGGTCAGCGCTGGGTCTAAGGCCTGCAAGGAAAGCCAACAGCACAGTGAAATATCCCACACATCAGCACAGCCTAGAGCTGCCCTGTCTGCCTGCTGGGAAGCTGGCACAGCTCCACCCATCCTCACTGCACCACAGACCTGGCCTCAGTGTCACAGACCTGCTCATCCTCCCAGCAGCGTGGCAAAGCAGTTGGGCAGAGGGAGTCGGAAGTGCTGGCTTGGCAGGAGGGGGATTTTATTTCACTTTTAAGTCTGAGCTGCTAGCTGGGACTACCCAGCGACTACAGGCTCTGCAGTATTTATTTAGGTGGAAATGGATGGCTCTGCTCTCCCTAAGGAAGGGACTGAAGTGTAGGCAGCAGGGAGAGCGCGTGAGGTGGGGGTCCTAAACACAGTAATAACCTCTTCCACGTTTGGGCTGACAGTTTACACACTGCTTTGCCAACTGCCAAATCAGAACTCCGTGCACTCGTGCACAGAAGCTGCGAGGGACCTAACTTAAAGGAGGGGAGGGAAAAAAGAAAAAAAAAATAATAAAATTATTAAAAAAAATAAAGAAAGAAGTTAACAGCCTTAAAAAAGAAGTAGGATTCGAGCAGCTCTTCCCCAGGGTGACTCCACACACGCCGCCCTGCAGGCGTGGCTCTGAGCAGGCCCCTGGCCCCCAGGCTGGCTGCCCGCGCCCCGCCACGGCCGTGCGCCTCACCTAGGGGTGCTGCCGCTGCGGGGTCAGTGGGAGCCATCTCTGCACCAGCCTGGGGTTTGCTGAGATCCATCTGAGACAGCAGACTGCCACGAGAGGCGGCGCTGGAAGCTGGGGCGGCCAAGTTCCCAACTGCACCATCCGGAGCCTGGAAGGGTTAAAGTAACTGAGAGCTATTGGAGAGCCAGGACCCCGGGGGGGGGGAGTGGGGTTACACCACCTCTGTGGGGCTGCAACCCTTCCTTGGGACCTGTGCTGTCTCTCACCTCAACATCAGAGCACTCTTTCCCTGCTTCTTGCCCTCACTTCCATCGGTCACTTTTTCCTAAGCAAAATCCACACTGAGAGAAGATGCGCAGCATCAGTAGCTCACAGTGTGATGGTGGCACTCACAGCACCAACACCACTGACAGAACGAACCCATTCCCTTCTTCTGGAGCAGAGTGGGATGGTTCTGTCCTCACCACTGCAGCTGTCAGCCCTGCTCTCATCTTCTCTGCAGCAATACTGAAGCAACAGCCTGGAGCTCAAAACTAGTCCCCCCATCACCTGCTTGCAGGAACTAAGTGCCAGTACCACCAGCACTGCTGAAAGCTCAGCAAAAATGGGACAGAAACAGCTCCAACGCTCCACTCCCTGAGTCACAAGAGCTCCCATTTGGGGAGGAAGACGTAGGAGCCCCTCCAACACCAACGCCTGCAGAGGGACTATGGGGTGGGTTGGCTCTGTGTCCTGAGGCAGCACGCTGACCTGCAGGGACTGACCTGCTCCTGCCAATTCGCTTGCTTTCCTCCACTGCTGACAAACAGCACAAACAAATGCTCATCTCCAGCCTGAGCCTTCCTCCCTGACACTCCCGCAGGTCACAACCTGCTTTCCATGCCTTATGCAGTAATTAACAGTGCTCCGTTAGCTGTAATGAGTATTTCTGCCCCTGGGGGAACAAAAAGGGGCAGACCTTACCTAAGGAGGGTGCTGCCTGCACGCCCACCGCCAGCAGGGCTGGCTCTGGGAGCAGCATTTTGCTCTCCTCGTGCCACCTGGGGGTGATTCCTGCCCACAGCTCAAACCATCTCCTCAACTTTAGAGAGCTGCTATTGGGAAATAACCAATGCTGCAGAGAGGAGCCCGCTCAGAAAAGCAACATTCAAACCACGCTGGAGCAGCTCCTTGAGAACAGAAGCCTGGCTCACATTTTCACCTCAGTGCCACCCAAACATTCCTCTTCTTACTCCTAGGGAAGATTCCTCATCTTTCCCACCCTCACACACACACACCTTTATTGCTCACAGGGGGAAGAAAGGCTTCCCCCCCCCCCCCCTCACTGCATCTCGGCGGCCTCCAGCACCATCCCAGCCCCCAGCCTGGAAGCACAGCGTGGCTGCGTGGGCTTCACGCTTCCTGCACAGCCACACTGAAGCTGTCAGCTGGAATTTCAAAAGAAACCCAACCAACAATGGCTTTGGCTGCTGCTGAAAACACAAGAGTTGAAGCTCTGGCATAATCCCCCGAAGCCTTTTGTAAATTTGCTCTTTTACAGGAAGCCCCGCAGGATTACGTAATCCTATGTGCTAAAGGTACACACAAGCTGATGTCAAGGGCTATAATTAGTCACAAAAACATACAGCTCACTCCATTTCCTGTAAGAGCCCGCTTTCAGTTTGCTTTTGAAGCAGCTCTCAACAGCCGGCAGCACCACTCAGCCATTACCTTGAACACACAAACTCAGCATTGCAGCCACAGGTCACAGTCTGCCATCAAACACTGGGTTTCAAGAGCTGCTGCCTGAAAGCACTGACCCGTACGTGAACCCACTCACCCCAGAGCTCGTGTGTGCAAAAACCTCATGGCACTGTGCTGCTGCTCTTCTGCCAGGTGTACCGCGTGTTTCAGGTAGCAAAGGACTTAAAAGGAAAGCACTCCAGCCTTGATGGTGCCTTCAAATGGCCTCTGAAGGGCATGAAAACTGCCTGCAATGTGGGTGAAGAGATTTGGAGGGAGCACTGTGATGCTGTGACACCCCCTGCTCGGGTGGGGTCTGCTCAGTGGATAACTCAGTGTCACTGGCTCTGTGTCGCCGAGCTCTAGCTGGGTACAGCCTGGCTCTGCCAGCACTCGCAGGCTCTGTCACGCTAGCAAAGTGACTGAAAGAAACACAAGAGGAAGGATGTGGGTGCTCAGAAATCTCAGCTTTAACCAGAAGCAAACCAGAAGCATGGAAGCACCAGCCCCAAAACAGCACGGGACAAATGGAGGACTCACGGCTGCTGCTGTCAGTACTTACCCACTTTCCATCCAAAGGCTTGACCTGTAGGACAACAGCTCCCCACACACCCCAGGACTTTGAGCAACCCCAAAGGGCAGCAAGGAGCAGGAGCTTCCTGCCTCCACAATGCTGCCTCCAGTGGAGTTCAGACCAGTACCAGGCACCAGAACCACAGAGCTTCACGTGCCAAGCAAAGATTGCTCTGCACCTCCTGCACCAGCTCACCTACAAGCGCTAGTGATAATAAGAGGAGGAAAGTCAGAAACAAGAGCAAAGATCCTCACCCAATCTGCGGTGATCCCAGCATCTTCTGATCCCCTCAGCCTTTAGTGCAGCTTGCTGGGAACTGGAGCTTAACACCATCCCCCCCCAGATGCTCCACGCTCATCCAACTGCCTAAGATGCAGCATTTGGTGTTCTGGGAGTCTGTGTGCTTGTCTTTTAAACTCCTCTCAAATCACTACCGTCAGCATCTATAGGACAGTCGGTTTCATCCCTAAGTTTGGGTTGTCTGTGCGGAGCCAGGGGCTGGACTTGATCCTTTCGGGTCGCTCCTGGTCGCTACCTGGGATGATTCTGTGATTGTTAAGGCAGAACCAGGCACACCATTCACCCCCAGGCAACCAGCAGCCCTCGTTTAGCCCCCTGAGGCAGGTCACAGCACTGCCTGCATCCTCCTACTCCCCACCATCCAGAAGAACACTTCCAGAGACACCTGAGCGCTGCACAGCACTGGAGCTGAGATCAGGAGGTAGCCAGCTGGAACTGGGGACAGCACATCACAACCACCACCAACCCAGTATCCCACATAGGGATTAGAACCGATCTTCCTACCCTCACATGACACATCTGTCATGGTTTTATGATTTTTTGGTACTGGTATTCCATCTCAAAACTGCCCTGGTTTAGGGCATAACACAAAAGCAAATCTGCAGCAAACACACCCCAGGTACTGCGATGAAGAGATCAGCATTACAGCACTCAAGACCTTCACCACAACAACAAAACAACTCTCTCCAACTTCTGTCCATTCAGCTGCACCACGACTTATCCTGGTAAGCAGCTAGGATCCTTTGGAGACAGTACTAGAACGCCTTTAGCACGAGAACAGCAAGAGCACTTCCTTCTGACAGTGATCCACCTCCACGAGGAGATCTGCTGGGAACAGACTCTGGAGCACACACTCAGTGCTTCGTTGTATGGGTTTTAACAGTACAACAGCAAAACTGAGCAGAAGTTGGGGACCTGCAGTAGGAAAAAGTGTGGTGTCCCAACACCCAGAGGGCCGAGCATTACATCAGGGCAACTATCAGTCAGAAGCAGCATTGCCAAGAGAGAGACAATGCCAGACAGCACAGCCAACCCCCTCTCCTGCCTGAACAGGCAGGGGATAGACACTAGAAGCAGCTTTCCTCCTCCCACCAAATCCTGCTGCTGCCAAGAAAACCCAAAGCTTCAGGAAGAGTTTCCTTACTGATGTCAGCGTTACAAATCCAGACAGAGGTTTCCTTGGTGCAGCAGAAGCACACAATCTCTCTGCGGGAAACAACCTTGCTGCTAAAAGACACAAAGTTCACCTGGGTCCTCTAATCACCAGCAAGGCCCTCCAGCACAGCCTCAGCAAAACAATGAGCTCATCACACCCAAGAGAGACGTACTGAACAGGAACACTTCCCCCAGGGCAGCTGCCTCTGCCCTCACAGCAGCGCTGGATGCTTTCTCTACAGAGAAGTTGTCGAAGATTACCTGTGGTGCCTGGGTCTGCATCGGCTGCTCCTCCACCTGGGGCTGCACAGCCCCCATCGCAGCCTGGCTGAGCGTGGTCACACGGCTGGGCTGTCCACGCAGCGTCACAGTAATGGTCGTGGGGGCCTTCAGGCCTAGGAAAACATGCAAACACAACGTCCCTGAGATGCAGGAACTGCAGAGTTCACCAGCTGGGGCTGCATCACGAGGCTCTTCCTGCTCACAGATGGCTACCAGAAGCGCCTTTCCACAGCTTCAGCTCCAAGAAGGTGAAATAAGCTCTGGAAAGAGCAGTTCTTGGGGATGATGGGGGTGATCCATGCACCCGCAGCGCATGCTGGACTCACCTGCTGCCTGGTTGGAGATCTGTGCCAAGCCAGGGAGGCTGCTGGCCAGCTTTGCCAGTCCTCCATTGGTCAGCAGCTGGTGAATGGCTGTGGGCTTCCCACTCGCTGCAGCTCCCACCGACAAAGAGGTGGCGACCGGGATGGTGCGGACTATGGTGCCAGTGCCTGTGGTGATGGCACTCAGGTTCTGGATGGGTGTGGGTGTCTTCACAGCTGAGGTCTGGAAGGAGAAGCAGAAGCACTGAGCATCTGGAAGGAAAGGGGATGCTGGGGTAGCACAGCCTCTCCCTCCCACAGCAGCGAGAGGACAGGTGGAGAGTTTCTACGTGTCATCCCCGTGGCCAAAAGCAGATCTAAGTAGAAGAGAAGTCATCCCTTCCAGCCTGCACAGACTCGCTGCAACTTGAAGCGTGACTGAGAGAAACTGGCTACACTTGTAACAAAGGCCCCTGTCCTGAACAGGGCCTCCTCAAACCAAAAGGATGGGGAGCACTGCCTGACAGAACCACAGGTATTATTTTTCTTCTGGGAAAATTCACAAGAAAGATTACTAATCTCCCTCAGTCCATTCTGCAAGCTCTTCTCAGTATTTTCTAGTCGCTGCAAAGCCTGGTTTTGAGTAAAATTTCCCACAGCTCTGTTTCCTAGAACCCAAACCACTTACAGGAACCCCTACCCCCAGCACACAGCCAAACCTCAGACACTATTTCAGCTGCAGTTCACACCTAGCAATGCTCATTTGGTCCTGGGACAAACGTGGCTTATTTAGGTTCCCTCCAGCTTCTACCACTTTACCCTCCACACAGTAACGTTTGCAGGCTGCATACTTGCACTGGTGTCCCAGCTGCAGCCACACTGGCAGGAAGAGCAGCTGACTTTGCCCCAATGTCTTGCAGGCTGAAGCTCAGCCCTTGCAGCAGGCTGCTGGCAGATGCTGCTCCTTACAAAGAAAAAAAATAAAAGGAAACAAAAAAACAAAGAGAAAAGCTATCAGGTTTGGAGAATTAAGCACCTTAAAATCCCAGGTCTATCAGACAGTAACGAAATTGTTTTTTAAAGGTTGGTGAGGATGACCCTAGCCACCCTACAAACACACAGCCCAACCCTGCTGGGAGCTAAACAGGTTACCTACAAAAAACAGGAGGTGAGATATTGCTCCTGTCCGGGAGGAGGGAGATTTTGGTATCCCAAAATCAAGGTGTCAAGAGATCAAGATATACCCTTTTTGTTCCAAAAAAAAAGGGGGACAGGGAGGGGCAGATACCTTGGAGGGCAGCAGCTGGCTGGGCCTGCATGCAGTGGGTGCTGCTGGCCACCAGCCTACTCTGCAGGGCGTGGAAAGCGCTGGGCGTCGTGCTGCTGGGAATGGTGGCAGATGGAACAGGACTCACGGAGCTTTCTGCTGCCGAGCTCAACCTGCAAAACAAGCAGAAGAAAAAGATGATTCTCGGTGATAAACTACACGTGGCAACGCAAGATAGCTTCGTTAGCACGCTGTTACAATGCTTAGAGCAGGGAGGTGATGAGATAAAAGAACCATAACAAGAGAAGCTCCCCTGTGTCCACCACAGCAGCTACAGCAAGGAGTGATAACACTGTGTATTTCCAAATCAGAGGTGATCCTGCTGTGTGTGTGTGTGCCTGCCTAGTTGCTGCAAGGGCTGTGCCACCCTACGCAGGAGCGATTTATCTCGAAGTGAAACATTGCCCATTTAAGACCTACTTTCTATTTGAGAACAGCTCTTCTTCCTCTCCCCTCCCAGATCAGTCAGGGTCCAGTTCTCCAAAGCATGGTTTGAATTAAAAGGGAAAACAGTGATGTGAGAGACTGTCAACACCAGATTCATTCCCCAGAAGAAATCCTTGTGGCCAGTTACTTTCAAAGCCAATACTGAGAATTCTTTTTCTTAGGAAGAAAATGTTTTTACCATCAGAGAATGAAGGGAAAGAACAAAGAGAGCACTACATTCTTGTCGAAGACAACAACGCAGTCATTCAAGAGACAAAAACAAGCAGTCTAAAGCAAAACTGGGTTTGGAAAACCATCCAGCAATAAGGCCCAACAGGAGGAACACCTTCTGCCCATTTCCACTGCTCATAGATCGGACCACGAGTCCACAAACAGTTTCCAGAAACCTAAAAGTCCCCCACGCTTCAGAAACATCCAGTCAGTAAGGTGCTGGGAAGCTCTGCAGGCAGAAATCACCACGTCGAGGTGCTCTGCATCAGCAGCCTGTCGAAGCAGCCCACAGCTTGCAGAATGAAAGAGGCACTCACTTGGAGGTGGCAAGCAGTCCGAAGGGCTCCTTCCCACCCGACGCAGACTGGCTGACAGCCATGGGGAACGGCTTTCCTGCGACAACTGCAAGAGAAAAAGAAAACACCTAACTCTCTCTCCTCCGTAAGCCTCGGGGGATTCCTCTTCTCTCACACCACCCAGAGACAGCCCAGTGCTGCAGGCCACAGGCTCGTCCTGCTCACAAAGCTTCTCCTCAAAGAAACCTCTGCTGCAGCCATCAACGCCCTCTGCACAACAAGATCAGGAGCATCACAGAGAGCAGGGTCGCAAATAAAAACAAGAACACCGTCATCGTGTTACAGCAGAGAGGACCGAAGGAAGCAGTGGGCACTCAGGCCCTGGCCAACAAATGCAATTCTCTCTCCTAAGTGTCATCATCACTCATCCCCTCCTCGCAGTCCTCACAGCACAGGTCTACCACCTCGACTGGTCAGCTACGGTCTGCCTGCTCCGTCCTCTAAGCACTCTTTGCAGATACTTTACAAAATACACAGGGATGCCAGGAGTCGCAATATTTGTTTATTGTGTCACAATGTTGGTTTATTGCGGCCTTTGGGGTACAAGTGCACGTGTGTCTGGTGCATTCCTCCTGCTCACACACGGTAAGAGGGAAATCTTGTTTGGTTCATGTTTACTTCTGCAATTCATTTCCTTTCTGTGAAAAGAAGTAAAGTTTGGAAAATTAAAAAATAAAATTAAAAAAAAAAAAAAGCCAGAAACCAGAGATCTTCAAAGCTGCCAGAAGATGAACTGTAACCTTGAGGAAGGATGTGTATTTATTAGTTAGTTCTCATTTACCAAGGAATGCTTCAAAAGGAGTAGGTTTGCTTCTCTGCTTTTAAAACACCACTTCCTAACGCTTGGAATGGAGATGCTGACCCCTCAAGTCCTGCACTGCACCGAACTAATGCTAATGCTGAGCAACTGCTTCATGCAGAAGAGCGGGGATTTGCTCACCCTTTGCTGTACCAGACCTCAGACCGCAGCACTGCCTGAGCGGGGTCAGCAGAGAGGGGCACTGGGATGAATCGTGAAGCCTGAACACACAAAGCTCTTCCAGAGGGAAGAGCATTGCTACTCTCCATAAAGCAGGAGCACATTCCAGGGGAGAGCTTCGCTCAGGAGCCACAAGCAGACAGCAGTACCAGAGACCCGCACGCCCTACGTGGAGCACGCATCTGCCATGACCTGCTGCTTCAGAGAAGGCACGAAATTCACCTCGCAGCTCACAAGATTGCACCAAGCATGTCGCTGAAGCACCCAATCTGAACTGCTATGAGAAATGGAGGCACCTGCCCAGTCCTGGCTACGCAACGCCAGCCCCCACGTGCCCCCAGCTATCCCCAAAAGCACCACGTCACTTTGCACCTTTGAGCCACTGTCTGTTTTCTGCAGCCACCTCCTCAAAAAGGAAAAGCACAGCTCCCCTCCCCTCCCCGTGCCCAGGAGGAGCTGGTGTGGGTACAGCCCCAGCAGCACTCTGGTTAACAAGCAGCTATGCGATGGCAACTCACTTTCTGCCTGGGTGCTGAGGGGTGCTCCGTTCCCCACGCCAGCAGCATCTCCGTGAGAGACAATGGTCACCTTGATTTTGGCTCGTTTGGAAGTTTTGCTGCACTGGGTCGGGCTGGGAGTCTGATGCCTCTTCAGCTGCACGCGCACATCATCTTTCTCAGCCCCTTCCGAGTGCTCTGAGGAGACTGGAACTAGGGGACACAGAAGGAGCTTTTTGAAATGGCCGATTCCTGGAGGGTGGTGCCACTCAGCTGTGGGCACCAAGGTGTGGAGAAGGGTCACATGCCCATGCATACATCTACAGCTCCTTTCATGCCAGCCTTGCCCATCTCCCATGCACCAGGAACCCACGCTTCTCCTTTTCACCACCTACGCTGACTTCTGCACGGCCTAAGCTGCAGTCTTAGGGCTGGTACTTCACTTAAGCCACTCAAAGGCTAAGGCAAGACAGCAGAGGGAGTCTGTCCCGATCTCTGCAGCAAAGAAAAACAATGGATGCCTACAGCAATAACATCTTTGCAGAAACACTTATCGTGTATAACCAGCCCTGGCATCATCCCTGACTTCCCAGTGAAAGGGACATCAGTGCAGAGACTTGCACAGCTGATGCAGGCATGCTGGGATCACAACTCAACCTCTCTGCTCCTCCAACACACCTGCTGAGCTGTCTGCGTGCCCTCCTAGTCCTCCAAGAGACAGACAGAAGCACAGAGGCAGCCACGAGGCACTGAGAGAAGCAGGCAGGAGCACAAGAGGTGCTCCAGTGAAGCCAAGCTCTGCACTGCTTGGTACTGAGGAGAAAAGCAGCAAACTGAGATTTCTCTTCCACACCAACTGCTCGTTTTGCTGTTACAACCTTGACCCACCCGCTTCATTCTGCTTAGAGAGTAAGTTTGCTGTGAAAAGGATTAACCAGGAAGAACAGAGAGCCCATGACAAGCATCTCTGGGCAGGACAGGGCCAAGACGCAGTCACAAAATGCCACGTCTCATCCTTTCTCCGTGCATCCCACCACTGATGGATGGCCATCTGCTTCCTGCTGTGGTGCTGGCAGCAATCTGCAGCAACAAGGGGAAAGCTCCAGAGAGCCCTCTCAGTCCAGAGAGCTGCGACCCAGCTAACTGCCTGCTTGCAAGTCCTGGGTAACACAGACAACAGTCTGGAAGCCAAAATACATTGTTCCTCATTCAACTGCAAACGTGCTTGGTCAGAACTGCCCTCTGAGACCTCACCAGGTGTGCACCAAAGCCCCCCAAAGCGCCACCAGCCAAGCAGGAAAAGCCACGTGCACAGGCCATCAGCTTCCCTTCCCAGCTGGATGCTGGTTAAGTGCAGAGCCCACAGACCAACCACAGTGTTGCTTTCAAACAACGCTCAGGAGAGAAAGTAATCTGTGAGGTCCAATACTGGGCCTCAATATTGCTTCTGAGGCTGTATGAACAGTTTGGACAGTAACCTGCGTGTGCTCGCCACATCAGAAGTACTACAGGTGATGCTGCAACCAGGCTTTGCCTTGCAGAGTCAAAAGTACACACATTTGGAGGACCGTAGCTCAGCACTTGTCGCCTCTGTCAATGTTCTCTGCTTCCTGGGGTCACCTGAGCTGAGAACTGACACTTCTGACAGTGCAGCCTCCCAGACCCCTGGATTTCAACCTCTCTTCCTCTCCTAACCGCAGAGCTGCACAGTCACTGCCATTTGCAACATCAAAATGCATATTCAGACACTCTGTGAATCTTGTCCCTCAGTCCCCAGCCTTCAGAAAGCCTTGCATGCCAACCTCCACCTCTGTGTGCTCCAGCACCCAACAGAAGAGACCCCAGGATTAATCACTGCTCCCCTCTGTGTGTCTCCAGGTCAGGACAACCTCACGGAGCCAGCTCCCACCATTTAACCCCACAGTTATCCATCTCCTTGCCTTCTTTGCTCTTCACTGATTTTCTGGCCAAGAAATTCTACCCACGAGTCCACAGCTGCCCCTCCTGAGCCACTGGGCTGCTCATTTCCACGTTCACCAGCAGCTGCTTTGCTGTGCCACACTATAGACGCTCCACCAACGTGCAGCCACTCAGCCCCCTGATCCCAGCACAGGAAGGAGTTCAACTCGTGATACAAGTCACCCACTGCCCAGCAAAGCAGGACAGCTGCCAGTCCACACCAGTATTTACCTGCTGCAGCAGGAAAAGGGCAGAGCTCAGGAGGTGTTAATGCTCCCTGCTTGCACGCAAGCCATTTGCTTCAGTTTCAAACGCAGCAATGAGAAAGCAAAAAGCAGGGGGACAAGGGGAAACGTTGGGTAGCACCCCAGACCAGTGCAAGGGAAGAGGAAGATGGAGGAAAAGGAGGAAGCAGAGAGAAAGAGAGAGGGAGGTGGAGAAAGAGACAGCGAGAAGTGAGGAGATACTCACCAAAGAGACATGAAGAGGTGCCAGGAGGAAGAGCTTTCCTCACCAGCATGTTTTGTTTCAGAAAAGCAGCAAACTGAGCTGAAATGAATCAGAGAGAATTACAGTATCACAGCCCGGCTCTGGAGGGGGCAGAAAGCTCCAGGGACACCGCTGTGACCCACAGACACCTTGGAGCAGGCAGGCAAACAGCTCTGGGCACGGCCACAATCTCATCCCCGATCACCTACTACCAAGAAACACGCACCAGAAGCCACACAGCAGCAGCTCCCAGCAAAACGAGGCAGAACTCTGCCAACCTTCACCCATGTGCTACCTATAAACTTCCTCAACTACAACACAACAAAGAAGCAGATTTCTTTAGCTCATCCCTTGAGAAACGAGAGAGATGCAAGCCTCACTTTCCCTCTTTACTGGAAAACTTCAGAGCACACGGGGTCACACGTTTGCAGCAGACAGCAAGCAGCCTGTTTAAAGCCACCTCGAGCTACCAAACAAGCACAGGAGGGAAGAGGAACTATTTCTCACCTACTGCTGATGTTTGCCAAAAGTGATCACACCGCCAGCAAAACCATTACCTACACTCACAGCTTTTACAGTCAGACTGAAGTTGGACAGTAAGGTTTTAATCAGCATCCAACAGGACCAAAACCCCACAGCTCAGGTGGCTCAGAGCAGGTTTTCCTCTTGTTTGATAGGAGATGACTCCGGTTACCAGAACCCCACTGCTCCAGTCAGAATTCAGCATCCTCAGTCACCACCTGAACACCTTTACTCTCCCTCCCAAGAAGCCTTGGGGATATAAGACACCAGTCAAAGGGCTCGCAGACAAAAGAGAATTAGAGCACGGCTACATGGTGGTTTTGTCAGCTATAACAAGTGAAAACCCTTCCCACCTGTAATGGTAACAAGGCTCTGCAAGCTGCACAAGCACTGCTTTCCAACCCAATTTCACCTCCCCACAAACTGCTGCACTCCGATGGCAGTAACAGGGAACTGAGCTGCAGAGTTAAGCTGCCACAGGAAACCTGGGATTCGAGACAGGACTCAGAAGACAAAACCTAAAGAAGTCGAGGAAGAGAGCAAAAATCCAGGTGCTGGAGCAAAGAAGGTAAGAAAGGCACCTGCTGTTACCTTGGGCCTGCTTGTGTGTCAGGATAGTGTCCGTCCTCTGCACCTGCCTCTTGAGCAGCTGCGCAGTGCTGATCGGGGTGGGCTTCTGGATGGAGGACACAGCAGCCATTTTAGTCTTGGGGCTTGAGGTGGGGCTGCTGGAGACGCTGGATAAGTCCTGGATAAGACAAGGAACACCTCTTAACCCACATTTCCCTGACGAGAGGCAGTCCTAACCTTAAGCACGCACAGAACACGTGTCCCTCTGCTGAAAAAGACTAAACCCCCAATGTTAGTTTACCCAGTCATGAGTCATTCACCCTTTCACATCCTCCTGCCTTTCTTCCAACACCTAGCGTCTCTCATTGCACGTTCCAGAGGCACAAAACCATCTCCTCACACAACCTCAGCCCTCCATACCCTGCAGGACGCCCTACCTCAGAGCCTGAGGGTGAGGCAGGCACTCTGGATGCCGGAGAAGCAGGCCTGCTGGTTCTTTCAGGCAAATCAAATGACAGATCCCTCCTGGTCGAGTCCCGTGGCTTCTTTTTCTTCTCAGCATCCAGGTCGCGGGGATCAGAGCCCGAGTGGCTTTCTGCTCGAGTGAGGATGCCAGTCAGGAAGTCAGCTATTTCATCCTGAGCAAGACGAAGCAAAGAGTCAGGCTGCAGGGTGCAAAACTCTCTAAAATTATTCATCTTCACAGCTTCAAATTAAAAAAAGAACTGAACGGTCCCAAAGAAGTGCACCGACAGGGCTCTCTAGATTTCAAACTCCTAAAATCTCACAGATGAACCTCAGCTTTCTCATCAAAGCTTACACTCCATCGAATTCTGGCAAATGGAAGAGAAACACGATGGTTTCTTCCAGAGTACTGTTTGCTTCCCCAGGCAGGTGGGCTGGAAGATTCAGAGAACTGAACTTTGTTTAAAGCAGCCAAGCAGGAAGCTTACTTTTATCCTCCTGCAAGGGCACAGCCACTTCAAAGCATCTCTTAAGAGAGAGAATACTTTGTTCAACCTGTACTGGCAGCGAGGTTATAACCTGTGATCACTAAATCACCCCAGCACTTTTTTTTAATAGGTACAAAGTGTAAGAGGAAGATCTCTGCCTTTACCTGGATGCACCTGTCCACCATGCTCTGGGTAAGGCCTTCTGACTTCTTTTTGGCTTTGCTTATCCTATCGAACAAAAGAAATTCATTAAAAAGATGGAAATCAGCAAACATTCGTTTTCCCCCCCTTTACGGTCACTACATCATTCTTCCCTTGAGAGCACAATTCACATGACAGCGCGTTTACTCCCTTGCAGTTTGATGCTGCATAGAGTTAGCTCTGTCAGTGCTCACCACAAGAGCACCATCTACTGGAAAGACGAGGTTTGTCCCTCGGAAGGGCTGAGACAAGCTTTGCTAACACGAGCCCAGCAAGGCTGAGTTCACAAGCAAAGCTTTCTGCAAAGCAAATATGACATTTCCTCTCCTTCAGAGCTTCATCTGTGTCTGCACAGGTTGACATCAGGCTAACCCCGCTCTCATACAGCACCAAAAACTGGAGCAGGTTACGTGTTACTTCAGACACAGAGGTGTGACTGAAAAACAAGCTCCAAAGCACACCGAAACCTCGTGTGCGGGGTTCTGACCAGAGCCAAGGTGGAAAAAAACAAGCAGCTGCTTGCTCTATTGTCCTACCATACCTTGGATCATCTTATCACTGAAACAAGGCAAATTAATCACAGAAAAATCAAGCAAACAATCCTCTACTCAGCACATCAGCTTTGGAACAAGAGAGCTGACCCTGAGAGAGTATGAGGATGTTTTTGTTAGGTATTTCTTTTGATCTGCAGCACGCTCAGATGGGAAGGATGCGCCCATCTCAGAGCACAGCACCTGAGATTGTCATCTGCTCCTCCCACCACCACCATGCTGTTATCAGCTCGGATCTTCTCCCGGAAATCTTCCATCGCTTCGATGTTGCACTGCAGGGAGTTCTGACCAATGACGAAGAGGACGGGGGTCTTCATCTCCAGGAGGGGGTCATCAACATCCTGCAAGAGAACAGGAAACCGGGACTCAGAAGAGCTGTGCTGGGATGTTGTCTGGAGATGAACACACGAGCACAAGCAGCACATATGTAAGAACCCTGGGAGGAGCTGCAAAGCCACATCACATGAGGCAATCTGTGACACGCAGCACCTCAGCCTGATGGGCACACCTCCCCCAAATTCAAGCACCCCAGACACTCTCCCATCCTCAAAAACCTTCCTGCTATTTCTAGACTTCTAAACCAGACTCTAAGAAACAGCTGGAGGTTAAAAAAATAAAACACACAGGCATTTAAATGACTCCCAGCCCTGTCGGTCCTTACCCCTCTGGGACCATCAACTGTTAAAAGAGGGAATCCAAGGCACACAACTGCAGTGACATACTCCATCACTGAAACCTGGGTTAAAAGAAAAAAAAGGAGCAAGAGTCAGCATCAGCATCCCAACAGTCCAACGCATGAGTGCTGTGAAGGATGCCTCGCTGGGTTCAGAAGCTGGGTTATCTATTTAGATGGCTTTGGGGAAAAGACACAGGGGATATAAAATTCCTCATGCCCTCAGGATTAAAAAGAATGAGTCCCAGCAAGAGAACTGAAGGAGAATCACCCACCAGAGCCTTAAATGCAACGGTTGTTTCTATCTAACCCTGAAGTGAAGCTGTGAAGGGGCCTCCCAGTAACACTTACGTGACAGGCCACCAAGGCACCCGTGTTCCACCCGATTAGGATGATGGGCTTGTGAGAGAAGTGGTTGTGAATCTATGGGAGGAAAAAGGACATCAGCAGAGGGGGACAGTCAGTGAGACGATGCCTCTGGGCAGCACAGCACGGCCGCTCTCACCTCTGCCACTTTGCTTCTCACTGCCCCAATCATGTGTTCCAGGCACTGCAACACTCCCACCCCCGCTGCCATTGTTCAGCAGATGGGTGGCGATGGGGATCACCTGTGGGGTGAAGTTAAAGAGGAATAAACAACGAAGGCACAACTGCAGGTGTGGGCTGGAACTCACGTGAATTTGGGCTTCGTCTCCCCCAGCCCAAAGCATTTGCTCCAAGCTACTCAATCCAGATGAAACAGAGAATTCCTCACACAGAATCCCTGCTACTTGCTTTGCTCTCATACACCCATTAAGCCTAACACATTTAGAGGGCTGTGAGCAGCACTGTATCTGAGGTGACCCATACCCTCTCTCCTCCAGCCTCTTCCTACTGGAGGACTCATAAATCCGCACTACGTGACACAACCAACGCTGCTGAGAACAGCTCTGTTTGGGCCCAAGTGCATCAGACTTGGGCAACTCCACCCCGCTTTGTGCCCTAACGCTGCAGGGAGCAGATGTCAGCCTGTTCTCAGCAGAAACAAGTGCTCTGGGGCACCAAAGGATTTTAACAACAAGCTCAGCAGCTGCACTCTGCCACAGCTGTTAATGGAAACTTCCCCTCCCCCCCCCCCCCCCCCCCCAACCCTCTAAAGCAACCGTACAAACCTTTCCCAAGCAGGAAAGCTGTGACTGCCAGAATCGGTGCCGTCGAGAAGTGGGGAACATGGAGTTGGAGGGTCCAGAGGAAGCGATCAGGATGAGGGGGGAACCAGGCAATTTGCTCTACAAAGTTCAACAAGAGGTGCGTAAGCAAAAGCAAGCTCCCAGCCCAAATCCCCACCACCTGCTGTTTTGGGAAAATGGCAGGGCAGCTCCTCCAAGGAACCCCATCCAAACGGCCCTGGGCAGAGGGGGTGAGAAGAGCCACCCAGTAACACTCTCAGCACAACCCTGATAATCCACAGAAGAACTGAAATGGTTATTTGTAAACCCAAAGTCCAGCCTGGAGCGTACGACAAAGCAGGACGGATCTTGCATAGTTCATTAAATGTGCACACCCCCAGCAAATAAAAACTACCTCAAAATTGTATGGTGGAGAAATTACTCCAATAGGAAGACTCTCCTTGCTGACTTCAGCAAGACTAAAGCAAAAGAGCCCAGAAAGAGATGGAATGAAGACAGCAGATGAGAAACAAAGCCAATTTGAGTACGTTAGGCAGTGAGAATGGCTTCTCAGTCCCTGAGAGGAGGCACTCACTGGTTTATTATGGGACAAGACCCCCACTGCAGGGTCCCAAGGTCTCTTCAGCAGCAGAGACAGAGCCTCAGCTCCTGCTGCCCCCGTCTTGGTGGTGGAGGAGAGCAGCATCCTGTCGATCAGAGTGGGGATCTAGAACCAGAGGAGGAAAGGACTGAGAAAATGCACACAGGCTTTCCAAGGGGATCTTAAACATCATCAGTGCTTCACTGAAAAAAGATAAAACCTCCACCAGTTTACTTTTAACGAGCTTTATAAGAAGAACGTCGTAAGAAACAGTAAGATCTCTTTCACTGCTCTCATCACCTTTCCTTTGAGCGTTTGCAGAGCATCCAAGTAAGCAGCCAGCACTGGCAAACTGAGGGTTTCCACTAACGTCGTGTGAAGCCACTGGATCAGTTTGGTGTCCCAGTTCACGCTAGCCAGCGCTTGGCGGACTCTCCGAGCACATTTGTCCACTGCTATCCTCCTCAGGACTGGCTCGTTGCAAGCCTGAGAACCAGGAAATTAAAGGGGAACAAAAAAGTTATGGGAAAAGTCAAGCATGCCCTGTGCATCCCAAAAGGAAAGTATCAGCTCCAAGGCAAGCAAGCAAAGGCCAACATCCCCTCAGTGAAGACAAAATCATGCCTCAGAAAAGCCCACAGTTCCCAGTTCCCTAAGGCCACGGAACCCAAAGGCCAAGACTTTCACCTTTACTTAATCGTTTTGCTAGGGAAGACTGAATAAAAACACACATGCAACAACTCAGCTGGAAGGTGGAAGAGCAGCAGGGAAGAAGAGATCCTACCCCTTCATTGGCCAAGCGAGCCAGCCTGTCAGACTGCAGTGCTTTGTGAATCTTGTTAAATAGTTTGTTCTGGGCCATTGTCCAGCCCGTCCTGGAGAGAAAAAAAACAAAGGAGTAACATCGCTCAGAAACGCATCCTGGTCCTCACAGCTTCTGCCCACTCCCGAGGCAGGCAGCAGCCCCCACAAGCGGAGGCAACAGAAACCATAAATCAGACCAAAACAATCACTCTTTTTAGCATAGGTTATCTCCCTACTTCTCCAAACCACCATTCCTCCTCATGTCAAGACTGCCCACGCTCACAGGGAGGGTTTGCAGTGGTGGAACTGACTCACGCTCTCCTCTTTGTAATTTTACAGCACTGCATTACGCTTGAGCTGGGACTCGCTGCCCCAAGCTCCTCCAAATAGGAGGCAACTGCATATGATGGATGCAGCAGCTGGGGCAGCCTCTGCCATCTCATCTAACAGCTTTCACAGCAGGCAAACAAGGAATCTGGACAAGAATTCCTTCTCTTTGACCATTCCCCAACTCAGGCACGCATAGGAAAGCACTGACAACCCCCACTACACAACGTCCAGCTGTTTGGTGCCACAGCTTTCCTCAGCCCACCCCGGCGCCGTGCATTACCTATTCACATGTTCCTCCCAGTCATCTGGGGGTGGAGGGGCATCCGCATCCGTGCGAGCAAACATCACGTGCCGCTCGCACTCGTTCATCACGCTGCGTGCCTTCTGATTGTCATAGAGCGGCACCGGCGTGGGCGTCACCGTCTCGACATCAATGGGGACATCTGCTTCACTGTAAGGAAAAAAAGGAATCACACTTCAGTAATTTCTCAATAAATCCGCACTCCGGTTGCAGGTTTAAGTCAGGAACACTAAAACATCCGGACGTTAATGCTTAATGGTGGAGCTATAGCTCCTGGTTGGTAATAACCCACCAGCCCCTTATGCCACCTCCCAACCGAACTCAGGCAGCCCCTGAGCGCTGCTGGGATCTCAGACCCTGACGCTGAGCCTCTGTGCTGCAACCCCAGGTGCACTCCTGCACCTCAGCCCCAGCCCCCTGCTCCTGTTGCAGCCCTCTGCCCTTCTCCACAGACCCACGACCCGTATCCCTCACGTAGTACTGTGGCTGTGCCTCGCATTCAGACCCACAGGCACCAGACACCCAAACAGCCTCCGGATACAACCAGACCTTTCCTGGTCTCTCCCCTTGCAGCTCCCACAGACACCCTATTCCCTACTCTCCCCTCACAAAACCCCCTCCCTCTTCACAATCCCCAACCCTACACTCCCCTCCCAGAACCCAAACCCCACAGGACAACCCTCCCCCCCCCCTCCCCCCCCAGTCTTCCAACCCCCATCATTTCCCTCTCCACAACCCTACGTTTCCCTCAGAATCCCCCTCCCAGATCCCTAAAATCCCTCAGCCCCCAAACCCATCACCTCCCCCTTAGAAAACCCAACCAGGACCCCCCACACAGACCTCTATAGTCCCTCAGCACCCAAAATCCCTCACTTTCACCTCAGAACCCTCCTTAGAGACCCCTACAGACCGACACAGACCCCCACATTCCCCCAAATCCCCCCACCCGCCACTCAGAAACAATCCCAGGACCCTCCACAGGGTCCCTCAGATACGCAGACCCCAAACTTTCTCCTCACAGACACACCCCCACAACCTCTCAGCCCCCAAACCCCACACTTCCCCCCACAGAACCCAGAACCCACCCACAACTCACCCCCCAGAGTCCTATGATCCCCCACAGACCCCTCAGACCCCAAACTTTCTCCTCACAAACCACCCCAGCCCCCAACCTCAGAGTCCCCTATACCCCCTCAGCCCCCAAATTCCTCACATCTCCCTTACAAACACCCCCCAAGGACCCTCCACACAGACCCCCATAGTCCCACAGCACACAAAATCCCTTACACCTTAGCCCCAAATGCTCCTTGCAGACCCCCACATTCCCCCAAATCCCCCACCCACCATTCAGAAACAATCCCAGGTTCTCTCTGCCCCACAGACCCCAAACTTTCCCCTCACAGAGTCACCCTCACAACCTCTCAGCCCCCAAACCCCACACTTCCCCCTCAGAAACCGCCCTCCCCCCAGAGACCCCACAGCCCCCCCAGATCCCAATGTTTCTCCTCACAAACCACCCCAGACCCCACCTCACAGACCCCTACAACTCCCCAGCCACTAAACCCCATACTTTCCCCCCAGAACTCACCCTCACCCCCAGAAACCCCACAGCCCCCCCCAGATCCCAATGTTTCTCCTCACAAACCACCCCAGACCCCTACAGCTCCCCAAACCCACTTTCCCCCCAACCACCCCCCCAGAGACCCCACAGCCCCCCAGATCCCACTGTTTCTCCCCTCAAACCACCCCAGACCCCACCTCACAGACTCCTACAACTCCCCAGCCCCCAAACCCCACACTTTCCCCGCCAGAAACCACCCTTCTCCCAGAGACCCCACAGCCCCCCCAGATCCCAATGTTTCTCCTCACAAACTACCCCAGACCCCACCTCACAGACCCCTACAGCTCCCCAAACCCTACATTTTCCCCCCCAGAAACCACTCTCCCCCCCAGATCCCAATGTTTCTCCGCACAAACCACCCCAGACCCCACCTCACAGACTCCTACAACTCCCCAAACCCCACACTTTCCCCCAGAGACCCCACAGCCCCCCCAGATCCCAATGTTTCTCCTCACCCCCCCCTCCAGATCCCAATGTTTCTCCTCACAAACCACCCCAGACCCCACCTCACAGACCCCACAGCTCCCCAAACCCCACACTTTCCCCCCAAAGACCCCACAGCCCCCCCAGATCCCACTGTTTCTCCTCACAAACCACCCCAGATCCCGTCTCGCAGACCCCTACAACTCCTCAGCCCCTAAACCGCATACTTTCCCCCCAGAAACCACCCTCACCCCAGAGACCCCACAGCCCTCCCAGATCCCAACGTTTCTCCTCACAAACCACCCCAGACCCCGCCTCACAGACCCCTACAACTCCCCAAACCCCACACTTTCCCCCAGAGACCCCACAGCCCCCCCAGATCCCAATGTTTCTCCTCACCCCCCCCTCCAGATCCCAATGTTTCTCCTCACAAACCACCCCAGACCCCACCTCACAGACTCCTACAACTCCTCAGCCCCCAAACCCCACACTTTCCCTCAAGAAACCACCCTCCCCCCAGAGACCCCACAGCCCCCCCAGATCCCAATGTTTCTCCTCACAAACCACCCCAGATCCCGCCTCACAGACCCCTACAACTCCCCAGCCCCCAAACCCCACACTTTCCCCCCAGAACTCACCCTCACCCCCAGATACCCCACAGCCCCCCCAGATCCCAATGTTTCTCCTCACAAACCACCCCAGACCCCACCTCACAGACCCCACAGCTCCCCAAACCCCACACTTTCCCCCCAAAGACCCCACAGCCCCCCCAGATCCCACTGTTTCTCCTCACAAACCACCCCAGATCCCATCTCGCAGACCCCTACAACTCCCCAGCCCCTAAACCGCATACTTTCCCCCCAGAAACCACCCTCACCCCAGAGACCCCACAGCCCTCCCAGATCCCAACGTTTCTCCTCACAAACCACCCCAGACCGCGCCTCACAGACCCCTACAACTCCCCAAACCCCACACTTTCCCCCAGAGACCCCACAGCCCCCCCAGATCCCAATGTTTCTCCTCACCCCCCCTCCAGATCCCAATGTTTCTCCTCACAAACCACCCCAGATCCCGCCTCACAGACCCCTACAACTCCCCAGCCCCCAAACCCCATACTTGCCCCCCAGAAACCACCCTTCTCCCAGAGACCCCACAGCCCCCCAGATCCCAATGTTTCTCCTCACTCCCCCCTCCCCCCGATCCCTCAGCCCCTCACAGGGCGGTGCCGGGCTGCTGCTGCTGCTGCTGCCGCCGCGGGGTGAGGAACAGCATTCGGGCGGGGCGAGCGGCGCTGGCATCGGGGTGGGCGCTCCAGGGCTTGGCGTAGCTGTGGTCCAGGCACACCAGGTCGAGCTCCCGCTCGTGAGCCGACAGCTGCAGCAGCAGCGAGGTCCCCATCCTCCGCGCCGACCACTGCAGCTCCCGCTCGCGCTCCCCGCCGCGCTGCGCCATGACACCGCCGCCCCCCGCCCGCCCCCAGCGCCGCGCGGAGCGCGCATGCGCCGCCTGAGGGGAAGGGGAGCGGCGGGAGGGGGCGGCGCATGCGCGGGACGCGCGGCGGAGGGAAGAGGTGGAGAGCGGATCAGTGCGGAGCGGAGTGGGGGGAGCGAAGAGGAGGAAAGCGGAGCGTGGAGCGGAGTGTGGGGACGTGGTGTTGGGACATAGCGACGTGGGGACATAGCGACGTGGGGGGGCAGTGGACTGGGGACGTGGGAAATGTGGACTTGGGAACATGGGGCAAATGGATATGGGGACATGGGGCACAGAGTGACATGGGACACGTGGACATGGGACACATGGACATGGGACACATGGGGGCAAATGGATTTGGAGACAGAGGGCACAGAGTGACATGGGACACATGGGGGCAAATGGATTTGGGGACATGGGACATGCGGACATGGGACACATGGAGACAAATGGATCTGGGGACATGGGGCACAGAGTGACGTGGGACGCGTGGACATTGGAATATGGGGGCAAATGGATTTGGGGACATGGGACACATGGGGGCAAATGGATTTGGGGACACGGAGCACAGGGTGACATGGGAGGACTTGGGGGCACGGGGCACAGAGTGACGTGGGACACATGGACATGGGACACATGGGGGCAAATGGATTTGGGGACATGGGGCACAGAATGACGTGGGACACATGGAGGCAAATGGATTTGGGGACATGGGGAACAGAATGACGTGGGACACATGGACATGGGACACATGGGGGCAAATGGATTTGGGGACATGGGGCACAGAGTGACGTGGGACATGAGAACAGAGTGACAGAGTGACATGAGAACATGGGGGCAAATGGATTTGGGGACATGGGGTATGTGGGACACACTGTTGTTAGAATGAAGGAGCATGAGGAAGTAGTGACGTGGGACAGAAGGACGTGGGGATATAAGAACACAGTGGCATAAGACACACGGACATGGGGCACATGGGGACGCGGCAATGTGGGGCACATGGACACGGGGACACATGGAATGAGTGGGCCATAAGGATGCCCACATGGACAGGACACACACACACACGGTGACACAGCTGCTGGGTGACACAGGAACACCCGTCCCACGGCAGCAGCAGTGTCCCCGCCTGCGCTCCACACCAACGGATTCAGGAATGTGACAGCACCATGGTGACAGCGCTGCGGTGACGCAGGGACACGGCCATGCTGCGGCTGCTGGTGGTCAGTGCCCACCTCCCCGTGGCCACTGGTGCAGGACCCGGTGTGCACGTGTATGCTCGCTTCAGAGGTACTGCTGGGGACAGAGGGCACTGCAGCAGCTGTCCCTGCACTGTGGGGTGGCACTGAGCTACCCCATGGGATAGGATGCTGTTGGAGATCCTCATGGGATGGGGTGGTGGGCGGCCACGTGTGGGAATGGCACATGGGGACGGTGCCACCCACACCAACATCCCCGACCCGGCGTGCTGTCCCCCCAGGTGTCCCCAGGAGCACCCGTGTGGTCCCAGCAGGGCGCAGCCCCACATGGAACGAGGTGAGGTGGCCCAGAGCTAGCTGACAGCAGCACAGGGGCACTTGGCCACCCAGCCAACCTCTGTCACCTACCCCACAGACGTTGGTGTGGCCGCTGGCCACGCGTCCCCTGCACCCCACGGACAACCTGGCCCTGCGCCTGCAGCTCTGGGGACAGCCAGAACCGCACCGGTGAGTGTCACCCATGGGTGAGTGCCGCAGGGTGCCGTCCCCACGGTGGCTGCGCTCACCGTCCCCATCCTTGCAGGCTCCTGGGTGCCACCATGGTGTCGCTGAGCTGCCTGGCAGAGGACCCCGGGCTGCCGCTTGATCTCGGCCAGCTCCCATTGCAGGACCCCCAGGGGAATCCCATGGGGGCCACCATCTCGCTGCGCTGCTCCTGTGTCCCCCCAGGAAAGGGGGCAGCAGGGAACGCTGGGTCCCAGCAGCCAAAACGAGTGGCACCATGCCTGTCCCCTCCACGTCCCACCCCAGTGGTGGGGACAACCATGGGGGTGACACCATGCCGCCACACAAAACCTGCAGCGGGGAAGAAGGAGGATTTCCAGGTAGGGCACCCAAGGGTGAGGTGGCCCTCAGTGTGGTGTCCCCTGTCACTGCCCTCCCGTGTCCCGTAGGTGCGGGTGAGGATCCTCGAGGGCCACCAGCTGCAGGGCAATGCCATCAAACCGGTGGTGACGGTCCTCATCGGCGAGCAGCGCTTCAGGAGCAGAATACGTGCTGGGAACAACCCCTACTACAACGAGGTGGCCCTGGGGACAGGGACACACTGCTGTCCCTTTGCCCATTGCCACCACGCTAACGGCTTTGCCCGTTTTTAGGTGTTTTCTCAGCATTTCCACCTGACACCTGCACAGCTGGCGGCAGTGCCCATCCACATCCAGGTTGGGGCTTGGTGGCACCGTGGGGATGGTGACAGCGGGCTATCCACTGACGCTGTCCCCAACCCCACAGGTGCTCAACTCCAGGGCCATCCGCGCCGACGCCATCATCGGCACCTTTAAGGTGAGGCAAACAGCGGGGAAACGGGGTGGAAAAACCACACCTCGGCCCTTTTCCTCCACTGTCAACTCCCAACAGCTGGACGTCGGCACCGTGTACAACGCACCCGGTAGGCGGCCCCGCGGGATGCTGTGTGCCCTGCAGGGTCACCGTGCCGCACGGAGGTGACACGGGTGTCCCCAAAACCACTGTAGGGCGCAGGCTGAGTGGGACGTGGCTGAGCCTGCAGCACCCCAGGCACCCCGATGCTGGATGCTGTGGGTACCTCCGCGTCAGCGCGGCCGTGCTGCGTGCCGGCGAGCCCGTGCCGGTGAGTGGGCATCGTTGTGTTAATGAAAAATGAAATCAAAATGAATCCTTTTTTTTTAGATGTGTGTATTTTGTTTTTTAAGGAGCAGGAGGAGGTAGCAGGGAGACGGGAGGTGGAAGCCAACCTCTTGCAGCCCGCATTGCTCGCCCTGTGCGTGGCCACGCTCCAGCTCCGCATCTACCGCGCCGAGGAGCTGCCCCGGGGTACGTGACGGGGACGAGGGGACACGGGTGCCACCGAGTGTGCCCTAACACTAAAACTAGCCCAAACACTAGCCCCAACCTAGCCCCAGCCCTAACTTTAACCCTAACCCTAGCCCTAACCTAGCATTCACCTAATCCTAACCCAACTTAACCCTAATGCTAACCCAACGCTAAACCAACCCTAATGTAACCCTGACCTAATTCTAACACTAACTGAATCCTAACCCAACCCTAACCTAACCCCAAACCCAACCCTAACCCAACCCTAATCTAACCCTAATTCTAACCCTAACCTAATCCTAACCGAACCCTAACCTCACCCTACCCTAACTCAACTGTAAATCAACCTTAACCCTAACCTAACTCTAACCCAACCCTACTCCTAACCCAACCCATCCCTAACCCTAACCCTAACCCTAACCCTAACCCTAACCCTAACCCTAACCCTAACCCTAACCCTAACCCTAACCCAACCCATCCCTAACCCTAACCCTAACCCTAACCTAATCCTAACCGAACCCTAACCTAACTCTACCCTAACTCAACTCTAACCCAACCCTGACCTAATCCTAAACCTAATGCTAAGCTAACCCTAACCTAACCCCCTACCCTAACGTAACCCTAACCCTGACCTTACTCTAACCCTAACCTAACCCTAAGCTAACCTAACCCGCCTCAAACGTTCCCTGGCATAGAGGAACCATCGTGTCCACTCCTTGCCGGCAGCAAGAGGAGCGTGGTGGCAGTGGCGGTGCGCGCCAGCTTTGCGGGCAGGACGGTGGGTGACAGGGGCACGGTGGGTGCTGCTGGCAGGTGACAAGGGGTGACAGTGTCTCCAACACAGCTCTGCACTCGAGTGATGCCCCCCAGTGCCAAGCCCACGTGGAACGAAGTGTTCTTCTTCCCTCTGCGGGTGAGCTTCCCCCTGTGTGCCCCCAAAGCGGGCATCCCAATAAACCCCTAACTTATATCCCCTATTTATTTCCTACCCCACCCCAATTTTGCCCCCCCAGCTGCCCCCACTCTGTGATGCTATCGAGCTGGACATCCTCAGCGGGTAATTGGGCTTCCCGCAATTTGGGGGTCCCCTGGTGTTGCCCCCACCCATCACCCCTTGCCCTCAGGTCCAAGGTGCTGGGCACTGCCACACTCCACCTCTCCCACATCTCCTCTGCTGGAGCTGAGCTTGAAGGTGAGTGCGGTCCCACATCTGGGGGGGACCCCAGCTCGCAGCCCCCCCTTCTCAGCCCCGTGGTTTGCTCTAGGAGGGGTGCCAGGTTTCTTACCCTGCTTCGGACCCAGCTTCCTCCCATTCTACGGTGCCAGAAGAGATGCTGCTGCCATGCCCAGCGTGAGTGCAATACGTGACAGTGTGGAGAGTCACCCACAGTTGGGGGACACAGCTCCCCAGTACCCCCCCTCCTCCCCTCCATGTCCCAGGACGCTGCAGTGGCATACAGGGGCCGGGTGCTGCTGGAGATCAGCACCCACACGGGCGACTCTGATGGGCGCCAGCAGGACAGCATCGCCCCTGAGGACGTCATCCGTGTACAGGTGGGGACACGGTGACACGTGGTCACATTTTATCCCTGGGTGGGGTGAGGGTTATTTGTTTTATGGGGGGGGGATTTTCTCCTCTTCCAGCGCCTCCTACCCCGCCGCCATCGCTTGGGGCTCTGTGCGGTGTTCTACTCGGCCACCATGCTGTCCCCCACATCCGAACCACTGCGCTTTGAGCTCAGCATTGGCAACCACGGGGACACGGGGGACACCTCGTGCCTCCCTGCTGCCTCCGCCACCCCTCAAGGCCACCCACTCTTTGATGGTGAGTGTACTGGGGGGGCATCCCTGCCCCATGTGGGGGCATTATGGGGTGCTCATCCCATTGTGCGTGTAGGGAACCGCTACTACTACATGCCCTGGCATGACACCAAGCCCGTGGTGGCTGTCACCTCCACCTGGGAGGATGCTGGGCAGCGGTGGGACGCACAGAACCTTCTGCACCTTGTGGGAGAGCGGCTGGTAAGCAGCCAGGGGTGGGGGGGTCAGTGGATGTGGGGACAAGGGGACACGGTGACATGGGGTACGTGGAGGTGGGGACATGTGGAAGTGGGAGTGCAGGGGCGTGGGGACATGTGGTTGTGGGGATATGGGGCACATGGGGTTGGGGTCATGTGGATGTGGGGACATTCGGACATGGTGACGTGGGGCATATGGGTGTCGGGACACACAGATGTGGGAACATAGTGACCTGGGGACACGGTGATGTGGGATGTGAGCATGCAGGGACATGAGGACACATGGATCTGGGGACACATGGAAGGGTTTGGACTGAAAAGGACCTTAAAGATGGGCCACAAAGATGCCCACGTGGATGTGGGGACGCAAAGGCATACGGACGGGGGAATATGGTGACCTACAGACATGGGGACACATGGATGTATGGATGGGGACGTGGGGACAGATGGGCGTGGGGATGGGTGGTTGGGGGAGGGGTGGGGGTTGGTCATTGGTGAGATCCACAGGAGAGGAATGTGGCAATGCTGCGGAACGCGAGGACGGACGCCCGTGGGGACATCGGGAGGAAGCTGCTGCGTGAGCTGGCACGGGACTGCAGGTCAGCACGAGGGGGGAGGGCTATGGCTGCCCCCAAATCGTTGATTTCAATGGAAGAGGGGTGGAGAAGGGAGCCCAGCACCTGTGAGGCTGCAGTGGGGCATTTTGGGGCATTGGAGGGGAAACATGGGTCAAGTGGGGACAAAAATGGGACATATTTGGGTGGGGGAATGGGATATCTTAGAGGGAAATTGTGCGTTTCTAGAGGGTAATGTGGAATTGTGGGTGAATATTGGGAAGAAATAGGGGAAAATTACACGTTTTGGGGGGAAATTGAGCATTTGTGGGGGGGAAAGGGGCACTGCGGGGAAAAAATAGGGATTGAGGGGATAAAAATGGGCATTTGAGAGGGAAACAGGTCACTGGAGGAAGAAAGTGGACTAATCAGGGAAAAAATGGGCATTTGAGGGCTAAACATGGAGTGTTTTATAGGAAATGGGACATTTCTGGGCAGTGATGAATCACTTTGCTTGAAAAATTGGTATAACGGAGAGAAACGGGGCATTCTATGGGGCATGTTAGAGGGGAACGGAACACCATGGGGGAGATCCGGGGCATTCGGAGGCGAAACGGGGTCATTTCTGAATCGGAAACGGGTCATTTTGGACGGGTCCTCTCCCCAGGACCGCCCTGCCCGTGCTGCAGGCGCAGCAGCCGGACACACGTCTGGACACGGAGCTGCGTGCCGCCCGCCTGCTCCTGCTGCAGCACCTCATCACGGCCGCCACTGCTGGACCCCCACGCCAGGGCTGGGCCACGCTGCTCCCCGAGGCCGAAGCCTGGCTAAGCCGCGTGGCCGCCTTGCAGGCGGAGGTGCGGAGAAAACCCCATTTTAAGGGGTTTTTTTGGCTCCTGGGTGTGCCCCCCCTCCATCCTGTCCCGCTCTGTCCGCAGCCACAGGCTGGCATCCCCGATGTGCTGCTGTGGTTGAGGAGTGGGACCCGGCGCTTGGCTTGTGCCCGTGTCCCCGCGCACCGCCTCGCCTGCTCGCCCCGTGGCCCCGCTGCCTGCGGCCGGCTCTGCGGACGGACGCACACCCTGATGATGGGGGTAGGGCGGCATGTGGCCCCCGGATCCTCCGTGTCCCCTCAGTGCATCCCCTCCATTTCCAGTCCATGTCCCACCTATATCTCCTCCATGTCCCCTCCACGTCCTCTCCCTATCCCCTCTGTCTTCCTTCAGTGTCCCGGCTACGTCCCCTCCATAGTCCCCTCTACATCCTCTCCATCAACCCTCTGTGTCCCCACTGTGTCCCGCCTACGTCACCTCCCCATCCCTTCCACATCCCTTCCATGTCCCATCTATGCCACCTCCACATCCTCTCCACAGTCCCTTCACATCCCCCCCCACGTACTCTCTCCTTTTCTATCCATTCCACATTTAGACTATGTCACCTCCATGTCCCCTCCCCATGCTCTTCACATCCTCTCCATATCTGTTCCGTGTCTCCTCTGTGTCACCTCCATGTCCTCCCCATGCCCTACATCTTCTCCATGCTCTCTCCCCTCCTATGTGCACTCCATGTCCCAACTACATCACCTCCACGCCCCCTGCATGTCCCATCCACATCCCCTCCACAAATGCTCTCCATTCCTCCATGTCCCCTCCGTGTCCCCTCCATTATCCCTGAACATCCCTCCCGTCCCCTGCACACCTCCCCATGTGCCCTCTGTGTCTCACATCCCCTTCATCCCCTTCCACATCCCCTTCAGTGCCCTCCATGCCTTCCCACATCTCTTCTGTGTCCCTTTGTGCCCCCCTCACGTCCCCCTGCGTCCCGCTGTGTCCCCAGGCTCCAGGCCACCTCCATGCCCAGCTCCGTGTCCGGCTGTGGCTGGGCCGTGTGGCTGAGAGCCAGGAGCTGCCGCGTTACCTGGAGGGCCCCCTGCATGTCTATGCCGAGACGGTGAGCGCTGGGCAGGGGACATGCGGTGGCACGGTGACACCGCGACATATTGACACGGTGACACCGTGACTTGATGTCGTGGTGACACTATGCCGTGGTGACGCTCCGTTCCTACAGTATGAGAACCAGATGAAGATCCTGGGCAAATGGAGCGGACGGGCGCTCCCAGGTTGCTCCGGCTTCTCCGACATCACCGGCAGAGCGGGGCTGCCCCGCGAGCGCTTCCGTCCCCCCAAGGGCTGGCGCTGGGATGGGCCCTGGGCCGTGGAACCACCGCGGAGGTGAGACCCGAGGGGACCCCCTTCCCTGTGCATGCGGACAGCAAGGGGACGACGGCAGCTGTCCCATCCCCAGGCTGCTGCCGGACCCCGAGGTTGGCATGGACGAGGTGCTGGAGGAGGTCTATGAGAACCAGAGCCGGCAGCGTGGCGGGGAATGGGGACCTGCAGCCGTACCCAGCACTGATGTGGTGAGCAGGGGGTGATGTGGGGATGGAGATGGTTGGCACGAACACCCCGGAGCTCAGCTCTGCCCGCTGCAGGCCGGCACGGCGGTGCCCCCCAAGGAGGAGGTGGCATGTCCCCAAGGCTGGCACGTCACTGCTGGCTGGCAGGTGGAGGTGACAGGGGCTGTGGATGAGGCTGGTGAGCGATGTCCCCAATAAGGTGTGCTTGGGGAGGGGTGGCAGAGGTGACAGTGACATTGTGGGTGATGCAGGCTGGGAGTATGCGGTGAGCACGGCAGCCGGCGGCCCCTCACCTGCGTGGCACCCCAAAGAGGAGATGTACCACACGCAGCGACGGCGGCGATGGCTGCGCACCCGGCGTAGGGACAGTGGTGCCCAGGGACAGGAGCAGGACACCGGAGTCTTCCTCCAGCGGGTTGGGGTGGGGAGGGGGCAGTGGGAGTGGGGTGGAACATATGGGGGCGGTGGGGATGGGGTGAAAGGAACAGGGGGACAGATATAAGGTGGCAGGGGATGGGGTGGCACTTGTGAGGGTGGTGGATATGAGGGTGGCAGGGATGGGGTGGCAAAATGGAGTGGTGAGGATGGGGGTGACAGGAATGGGGTGGCAGGGTGACCAGAGTGGAGTGGCACAGACGGGATGGGGTGTCATGGAAGGGGGTGATAGAATGGGGAACAGGAAGGGGGAGCAGGGTGGGAATGGTAAGGATGGAGGTGGGTGACGGGGTGGGGTGGCAGGGACGGGTGTGTGGGCGCCAGCCCTCTGCTCTGAGAACCCTTCTCTCCACGCACGGTGCCACTGTCACCTTTGTGCCACCCATCCCCGCAGGACAGCCCCGAGGCTCCGGATAAAGTGTGGGAGTACGCGTCCCTCTGGGGTGGCCGCTTCCACCCGCAGCGCCGAGTGGGTGACGTGTGCCGGCGGCGCTGCTGGCACCGACCCATGGTGCCGGAGCAGTCCTCATCCGTGGCTGCCATATTCCTCCTCGAGGGCACTGCGGTATGGACGGGGATGGACGGAGGGACAGAGGGATGGGGGGGAAGGGAGGGACTGAGGGATGGGTGGAGAGATGGAAGGGGATGGAGGGACGGAGGCATGCAGGGATTTGAGGACAGGGATGTAGGGATGGAGGGATGGGCGGAGTAGTGGAAGGACAGAGGAATAGATGGATGCAAGGACAAATGGAGGGAGGGAGAGAGATGGGTGCAGGGATGGAGGGATGAAGGGATGCAAGGACGGATGGACAAAGGCAGAGATGGAGGAACAGAGAGTGGGATGTAGGGATGTGGAGGTGCAGGGATAGTGGGACACAGGTGCAATAGGATGAAGGCTGACCACCCTGCCCTACATCCCAACTCGTAGGACGCAGAGGGCAAGCAGGTGGCAGCAGCACCCAAGGGCCGGGGACACACTCAGCAGCCCAAGCCTGTCATCCTCTGCACCTTCCAGCGTGAGTCACAGGGTGCTGGGGAGGATCTGGGGGGTCCAGGGGCCCCTCACACTAACCCTAACCCATGACATCCCTCACTCCTCCGGCAGGACCCAGCTTCTTCCAGCTGCGCTGTTACCTCTTCCAAGCGCTGGAGCTGAAGCCCCACAGCACCAAGGCCACAGCAGGTGGGACCCCCCCCTAGCACCCTGACCCCCTAGCAGCACCCTTGGGTGCTGACAGTGGGTGCTGCTCCCACAGACCCCGTCGCCCACGTCTCCTTCATGCATGTCAGCCAGAGCACCCGCGTGCTGCCCGGCACTCTGGACCCAGTTTGGGATCAGGCACTGCTCTTCCACCGGGTGCTACTCTATGGGGACCCCCGGGGGGTGCAGGAAGAGCCCCCAGCCGTGGTGGTGGAGGTGTTCGATCAGGATGGAGGGGTACAGTGGGGGTACTCAGGGATGGGGAGCATCCATAGGCAGTGTGCACCCAAAGGTGGGGGCACCCATGCCCTGCCACTGCCTTGTAGGGTGCCGGCAGGTTCCTTGGGAGAAGCGTGTGCACCCCAAAAGTGTGGCTGGATGTGGGGCGCCGACAGCCCCCCCGGCTGCAGCGATTCCCCCTGGAGGGGCCGGGGGGGCCCGGCCGGAGAACTGCTGGCTGCCTTTGAGCTGCTGCACGAGGCTGAGGTGAGGGGTGGGCAGCAGGGGGTGCCTGGGGGTTCCCAGTGCCTGTCCCCAGCACTCACGTCTCCGTCACCCCAATAGGATGGGGCGCTGGCACAGCTCAGCACCCCACCGTGGAGGAAGGACACCTTCAGCATCCCCCCCGGCATCCGCCCGGTCCTGAGGCTGATGGCACTGGAGGTGATGCTGGGGATACGGGTGACAGGGAGGAGAGGGGGTAGGGACAAGGTTTGGGACAGGGAGGGAACAAGGACGTGGATGAGGACAGGGATGGGGAGCGGGATGAGAAGAGGATGGGGATGTAGACAGTGATGGAGGTGAGGTGGGGTGGGGTGGAAAAAGGATGGAGAGGGATGGGGTGGGGTGGGGTGGGTTAGAGTGGGATGGGATGGGATGGGATGGGATGGGATGGGATGGGATGGGATGGGATGGGATGGGATGGGATGGGATGGGATGGGATGGGATGGGATGGGATGGGATGGGGTGGGAGGAGTAGCAAGGAAGGGAGACGGATAGGAACAGGGAGGCTGGGGACAAGGACATGGACAAAGAGAGGAGAGCAGTGAGGGCAGGAATGAGGACAGGGACAGCAATGGAAATGGGTTGGGGATTGGGACGGGCACGAGAACAGGGTAGAGATGGAGAATGGGATGAAGATGGGAAGGGGGCAAGGGCAGGGATGGAGACTGGGAGGCAACAAAGGCGGTGATGAAGAAGATGGAAATGGAGATGGAAAGGACAGGGATGCAAGAAAGGATGGCTGTGGCTGAATGATGTGGGCCCCGCAGGTACTGGCGTGGGGGCTGCGGGGGCTCCGTGGCCGCTCTCTGCTGCCCGTGCGTGCCCCCAGCCTGGAGGTGCAGTGTGGGGGCCAGGTCCTGCACATCCCCCCCATCACCGACCTCGCCGTCAACCCCAATTTCCCCATCAACACCTTCCTGCTGACACTGGTGAGCACACAGGGATGGGGAGCAGCAGAGCCCACCCGTGGGTGCTGGCACTGTGGGGTGAAAGCATGGCTTGGTCGCAGCACCTGCCGGTGGAGGAGGAGTACATGCCCCCGATCCGGCTGCGGGTGCTGGACACGCAGAGCTTCGGGTACCGGCCCCAGGTGGGCCAGGCGTGTGTGCAGGGCCTGGCGTATTTCTGCCATGACCCCGATGGAGAGGAGCAGCTGCCCAGACCTCACGTCCCTGTGTCTGGTCCCAACCCCGGTACAACCCTGTCCCACCTCCCCCCCCCGCCCCTGTCCCATCCGTGCCCTCTCCCTAGTGCCCTCTACTCCATCCCTGTCCCTTCCCCACCCCTCATATATCCCTGCTCCATCCCTATCCATACCCTATGCCTGTTCATGTCCCAGTCCATCCCTCATACCCCCTCCCTGCACTGTATATTGCTGACCCCGGTACCTCCCTGCTCCATCCCTGTCCCACTCCTGTCCCATCCCTGCACCAACCCTTCCTCATCCCCATCCCATTCCTGTTCCAACCCTACTCCATCCCTGACCCATCCTTGTCCCATTTCTGTCCCATCCCTGCCCCATCCCTGCACCAACCCTGCCCCATCCCTGTCCTATCCCTGCCCCATCCCTGTCCCATCCCTGCACCAACCCTGCCCCATCCCTGTCCTATCCCTGTCCCATTCCTGTTCCAACCCTACCCCATCCCTGACCCACCCTTGTCCCATCTCTGCTCTATCCCTGTCCCATCCCTGCCTCACCCCTGTCCTATCCCTGTCTCATTCCCATTCCAACCCTCCTCCATCCCTGACCCACCCTTGTCCCATCCCTGCCCCATCCCTGCCCCTCTGTGGGACACTCACATTTCCCCCCTGCACACACAGCTGCTGCTTGGGGCAGGATCGCTCAGGTGAGCCCCCCCCTTTGCCCCCTACACCTGTCCCCACCCCCAGCAGCCCTGGCTGTGCCGCTGCATCCCTCCACCTCCTGTCCCCAAATGTCCCCTCTGCTTCTGGCAGATGCTGCCCAGGGTCACCGCTGAGAAGGGGGCTGCAGATAAGGTGGGCACAGGAAAAAGGGGCCACCGGGGGCCACCAGAACCACCGGGGTCATCCTGCCTCACCCTGCTGCCCTTCAGGACGTGGAGAGGGAGGAAGAGGATGAGGAAGAGGGTGACTGGTGGAGCAAATTCTACACGGCCATGGGGGACACGGCAAAGAGCCACCGGGGGACACACAGGGACAGCCTGAAGGTGACACGGGGCAGGGGGTGAGGATGGGGTGGGAAGGACAAAGGTGGGGATGGAGGTGAGAATAGGATGGGATGGGGACAGGAGTGGGGTGGGGATAAGGACAAAAATGAGGATGGAGGCTGGGATGGCTGGTGATAAGGGAATGTGGGGACAGGGATAAAAATGGGATGGGGACACGGGAATGGAGACTGGGAGATGAGCAGAATGGGGATGAGGGTAAGGGAAGAAAAGCAATGAAGGAATGGTTGGGATGAGGGACAGGGATGGGGACCGTGATGAATACAGGATGAGGATGAGGACAGGGACAAGGCTGGGGACAGGGGACAAAGAGGAGATGAAGACAAGATGGAGACAGGGACAGTGATGGGATGGGAACAGTGACGAAGAAGGGGACTGGAGGAAGAGAAGCACCAAGCCAGGGATGGGCACAAGGCCGAGGACAGCACTGGGGACAGTGCCAGCCCCGCCGTGCCCACAGGTGTACAGCTGCGAGCTGGAGGCAGTGCCCGAGTTCGAGGGGCTGCAGGATTTCTGCCAGACCTTCCCCCTCTACCAACCTGGGGGGCACCAGGGGGATGACCCCATGCCCGTGGGCGAGTTCAAGGTGAGACCCCCGAGTCCCCAGGACCCCCAGACCCAGTGCGGGGACATGTGGGGTGCACAGCCGGGCTGTCCCCCACCCCCAGGGGCTGTTCCATCTCTACCCCCTGCCCGAGGACCCTGGGGTGCCGCCGCCACCCCGCCACTTCCAGGAGCTGCCCCCCAGCCAACCCCAGCAGTGCCTGGTGCGCGTCTACATCGTCCGCGCCTTCGACCTGTCCCCTCGTGACCGCAACGGGCTGGTAAGGCCACCCCCGTGTCCCCCACCCCACATGTCACCCTCTGTCACCCTGACGGCCCCCTCCCTGCGGCCAGTGTGACCCCTACGTTCGCGTCTCGCTGGGGACGAAGACGCTGGGCCAGCGCGACCAGTATGTGCCCAGCACCGTGGAACCGGTTTTCGGCAGGTAGGGCCCCCGTGGGCTGCTCGGTGGGGAGGTGCCCAGGGAGGCTGGAGGGGCTCTGTGCTGGAGGGTCCCCACTCCCCTGTGCCACCAGGTCCCCAGTCTGCCAGCACGACCCTGTGCCAGCAGCTCTCTGCATTCCTGAGCCCCCATTCTTCACGCTGGAGGGTCCCTGCATCATCACATCCCCATCCCTCGTGCCAGCAGGTCCCCGTGCCACCAGAAATCCCAGTGCCTGTAGGTCCCATGCTCTGCACCGTGCCGTGGTGTCACCATGCCAGCGTGTCCCCGCTTCTGGAGCACCATTGCACGCCCCTTTCCCATGCTGGCAGGTCTCCGTGCCTCCTTCTGCCACCAGGCCCTCATTCCTCATGACGTCAGGGCCCTGTGCCACCAGCTATTCCCCATTAAGTAAGCTCCAAGAACACCAAATCCCCAAGCCACCGAGACCCCATTCCTCACAGCAGCAGTTCCCATAATACCCCCCACAGCACCAGGACCCCACTCCCCGTGCCCCCAAGCCCCCCATACCAGCACGTCCCACACCTGCCAGCCCCCACCCTCGTGCCAGAGGGTCCCCACGTGGGCTCTCCCCGGGGCTGACCCCGCTGTCAGGATGTTCGAGGTGACGGGCACCATCCCGCTGGAGAAGGACCTGCGGGTCTCGCTGCTGGACCACGACGTGCTGCCACCCGACCAGGAGATCGGCAGCACCACCATCGACCTGGAGAACCGGCTGCTGTCCCGATTCCGTGCCCACTGCGGGCTGCCCCGACTCTACCGCACGTGGGTGACCCCCACCCTGGAATGGGGAGGGGGCTTTGGGACCGGGGCTGGGGGTGTGGAGGGATGGGGACAAGGAGATGGGGAGGGCATAGGGGGGGGAATGGGGACAGAGAGGTGCAGGAGAATGAGCACAAGGGCAGGGAGACGAGGGATGGAGGAAGGTGGGAAAAAGGAGGTGTGGGGGTCACGGGGTGATGGGGATGAGGTGGGTACATGGGGATGGTCACAGGGAGGTGGGGACAGAGTGGGCATGGGGATGGGGACAAGGAGATGGGATGGGGTAGGTACGGGGATGGGGAACATTTGGGTCCGAGGGGATAGGCGCAGGGGAACTGGGAACAGGGAGGTGAGACAGGGTTGGCATAGGGGGCACGGGGTGCTAGGAATGGCATTCAGGGATGGGCACAGAGAGCTGGGGGTGACACAGAGGGGAAGGGGATGGGGAGATCGGGTGAGCACAGGGCTATGGGGTACCGCAGCCCCCAGCCCCCACACCGTGCCCACAGAGCTGGCCCTGGGTGCTGGCGGGACCAGCTGAGCCCCAGCCGGGCACTGGAGCACCTGGCTCACAGCCGGGGGCTGCCCCCACCCGAATTCAGCGCCGAGGGCACCGCCGTCACCTTCGGGGGTTCCACCTTCCTGCTGAGCCCATTTTGGTGCGTCGGGGTCTGGGGGGGTGGTGGGGTGACGGGGTCCCTCCAGAAATGAGAGGGTTTGGTGTTGCAGAGAGCGGTCCCCCCATGTACTGCCACCCCGGGGCGCCCCGGGAGCGCCTGGCCCTACACGTGCTGCACTCGTGGCACCTCGTCCCCGAGCACCTGGAGACCAGGACACTGCACAACAGCACCCAGCCTGGGCTGGAGCAGGTGGGGACAGGGTGACAGGGACACCAGGGGGTGATGGGGATAGGGGCTCCCAGAGAGATGCTGGGGACCGTGGGGTGATGGGGATAAAGCTGAGGGTGGGGGGGACCTTGGGCACGAAGGGAATGCAGTGGGGTGATGGGGAGGGATGCTGGTCTGGGGACAATGGGGACCCTAGGGTGACAGGGACATCCCAGTGGGGAGGGATGCTGGTTTGGGGACACCACACTACAAAGGGATGCCCAGGGATAACGGGTACAGGGGGTGGCAGGGTTGGATGCTGGGGGGGGTAAGAGGGGTCCTAGTGTGATGGGGATACCCGTGGCAGGGTGGGATGCTTGGGGGGGTAAGATGGGTCCTAGTGTGACGGGGACCCCATGACAAGGTGGGATGCTGGGGGTGGGGGACAGAGACCTTGGGGACATGGGGACAAGAGGCAGCACATCCACCCCACGGCACAGGGCAAGGTGCAGATGTGGGTGGATATCTTCCCCGCCAACCTCGGCCCCCCCGGGCCCCCTGTGGACATCACTCCTCGCAAACCCCAGAGGTGAGTGCTCACTGTGGGATGGGAACGTCCCCCGGGGTGGGAGGTGACACATTCCCCCCCCCCAGGTACGAGCTGCGCTGCGTGGTGTGGAACACACGCGACGTGGAACCGGGGGGACACCAGCGCAACGGGGCAGAGGATGAGCGACATCTACGTCACCGGGTGAGCACGGGGCCGCCCCATCCCGAGAGCGGGGTGGGGACAAGGTGGTGGGGCCGAGGGGACAGCCGTGTCCCCCTCCCCATGGATTGCAGCTGGCTGGATGGGCTGGAGGAGCAGAAGCAGAGGACGGATGTGCACTACCACGTGCTGCAGGGCGACGGCAGCTTCCATTGGCGCTTCGTCTTCCCCTTCCAGTACCTGGCAGCCGAGCGGTGCTGCGTGCTGCCCCGCAAGGTGCCGTGCGCCATGGCAGGGGGGGGGGGGAAGAGGGGGGTATATGAGGTTTTGGGGGCTGAGCATGACCCCTTCTCTTTCCCTCGCTCCACGCAGGAGCATTTCTGGAGCCTGGATGAGACGGTGCTGAAGCTGCCCCCGAAGCTCATCCTCCAAGTGTGGGACAACGACAAGTTTTCAGCTGATGATTTTTTGGGTGAGAACACCACCCCCCTCCCCCCCCCCCCCCCCCCCGCCCAAGGAGAGGATGGTGGGATACCCGGGGGGTGTGGGACAAGTTTTCAGCTGATGATTATTTGGGTGAGAACCCATCTCCCCACCCAAGGAGAGGATGGTGGGACACTCGGGAGTGACGTTTCTCCCTGCAGGAGTGCTGGAGCTGGAGCTCACCCACCTGCCCCGTCCAGCCCAGAGGCCACAGGACTGCACCCTAAAGCCACGGCCGAGCCCCTGGCCCTGGGGGAGGGCACGGGGACCCCCCCCACTTCTCACTGTTCCGGCAGAAGCAGGCACGAGGATGGTGGCCCTGCACGGTGCACGAGGGCGGCACGCAGCGCCTGACGGTACGGGGTTGGGGGAAAAAGGGGACAGCAACGGGGACCGGGATGGGGGAATGCATCCTGCCCCACACCCAGCTGCTGATCCTCCCATAGGGCAAGCTGGAGCTGAGCCTGGAGCTGCTCAACGAGAAAGAGGCGAAAGAGAGACCAGCGGGGAAAGGCCGGGAGGAGCCCAACGCTTACCCAACCCTGCAGCCCCCCGAGTGAGCCCCCAGACCCCAAAGGGCACAGGGTGGGAGGCGAGGAGGGGGTGACACGGCTCTGTGTCCCGCAGGCGGCCGGACTCATCCTTCCTGTGGCTCTGGACCCCGCTCCGTGCCCTGCACTACGCTGTGTGGCGGCGGCACCGCTGCCGCTTCGCCATCACCATGGCCCTGCTGCTGCTGCTCCTCCTGCTCCTCACCTTCATCTACTCCACACCGGTGAGGGCAAGAACCCCAAACCCCATCCCCTGCTGCTCCCAGCGCCCTGCTGAGTCCCGCTCCGTGCCTCCCCGCAGGGTTACATGGCCATGAAGCTGGTGAACCCGCTGCAGGGGGTGCACCTCTCTGGTGCCGGGAGCAAACACTGAGCGGTGGCAGCCACGTCATCGCCTCCTTCATTAAACCAGAGCTGAGATGGGCAAGGCAGCAGCGTGCTCTGCGAGCAGTGTGACAGGAGGGGGCTCGGGACAACGAGCCACACGCACACCGACATTTATTCCAAGACACATTACAGCACTGGGAAGAGGCGCACGCGTTCCGTTCCCGGCTCTCAGGCAAAACAAACATCACAGAGAGAACCTTTCCAGGCCCCACAAATGCACGGCACTTCCACCACGCTTCCAGCCCCCCCCAATGCGAGCATCCCTCCACCAAGGCACCGCTCCCCACACGCTGGGACCCACCCTGGGTCGCTCCCAGCTCTGCCCCACGGCACCCACAAGTGGAGTGCTGCCACCCAGCTGTGCTCAGAGCTGTTCCTGTCCTTGTGGGGACTCTGTGCCATCACCCTCCCCCCCCAAAATCCACCAGAGAGCGACCGCAGGAGCCCAGTGCAGTCCCAAGGGCGAAGGGGTTTGCGTCGTTCCTTCCCACGAAGAGAAACACAGCGAGGAGTCACTGGTGGAAGCAGTCACTGAGGTAGGAATAAACCAGGACTCCCTGAAAGGCAGCGAGGGCTGCGGCTCTGAGGTCCCCGGTGCGGCCAGTGGGAGCACTGAGCCCCCACAAGTGGCAAAGCAACGACATGCAGAGGGGCTGGGAGGCACAGCACGCCGGGGAGGGATGGAGGCGAGCCCCAGGGCAGCAGCAAACAGGGATCGAAAAGGGAAAGTGCAGTATTAAACCCTGCCTGGGGTGGGGGAACAGTCAGCGTGTCCCCAAAACACAACAGCAGGGGTTAATGGGATGGAGGGGTGGCACAGAGGCAGGGGGGACTTGGGGTGCGAAGACAAAGCAGGGGGGGGTCTCTAAAGAGGGCCTGAGGTGGGTGATGAAAGCAGCCCGAGTAGGAGAACAGTTTGGCAAAGCCCTCCTGGCAACAAAACCACTGCGAAGGGATTACTGCAGGAACCTGGCGAGGAAAGCAGGGACTGAGCTCCAAGGGGTGAGCTCCACCACCGTGACCAAGGTGAGCACCCCGTGAGCTCCCAGAGCTGAGCTCCAGCTCCCAGCAGGCTCGTCCCCAGTACAGCACAGTCCCCTCTGGCACTGGGGGAGTCCTGGAGCCCAGTGACAAACAGCAGCCGTCCCCGTTGGGGACACGGGGTCCTGCCACGAGGTGCTTTGCAGCCCCGCAGCCATCAGGGGCCGTCCCACACACACACACATCAATAGAAGTGCTTGCGGCTCTGCTCCTGCCACTTGTTGTACACGATGACTCCGATAACGATGGCGAAGACGATGGCCACGAGGGAGAAGAAGACGATTAAGAAGAGAGCCAGGCCGCTCATGGGCTCCAGCGGTGCCTCCACTGCAGGGGGGGAAAGGAACAGCTGTGAGACTGCGGGGCAACTCGCTGCCATCCTCCTGACCAAAGCTGCATGGCTTCGGATGGAGCTCAGCTATTTGGGGGAGAGATGCCACAGTTTCTGCCCCCTGAGCCCCACTCACTTCCCGGCAGCTTGAGGTTGTCCACCACGGGCAGGTACACCTCCTTGTCCCTCCTCTCCTCCTCCGGTGTCCGCTCCACTGTGAGCTGGTACAGCTTCAGCGAGATGATGTCGTGGTTGTCTGCAAGCAGAGCAGATGCACCCTGAGGTGTCACCCACCAGAACGGCCCTGGCCACGGATGGGAGTGCCACTGGTGGCACTGTGGGACGTCGTCACTCGAGCAACAGCCCCTGGATGATGGCTGTCCCCTCCCAAGGGGAGAACTCACCTCCTCAGGGCAGGCTCTATGCTCCACCACCAACCTTTAAGCTACTTCACCAAGAAACAGCCCAGGCCGGGCATCATCTGACTCAAAAGCATTTCCCCCCCGCAACCCAACCCCACAAAAGCAGCGTGTTAGAATCAGCCTCACATGACCCTATTTCCTCTGCTTGTGACCGCGGTGTTATTAGTGGGACAACGTGAGTGCTCCAGGCCAGCCTGCCAGCTCCCAGGGCATTAGGCAGAGATCTGAGAAAGAAAAGGAACTTTTGTTGGAGCCAACAGTGGGCTCAGACACCAGTCAGCGTGCTTTCACAGGGCATAACTCAAGATCAGGCTTAAAACCTGCCCAGCAGAGGCGGAGCGGGGTAACTCCGGGCCTCAGCACCCCAAGCTGCAAGAGAAAGGGAGAGCAGAGAAAGGCAGAGGGCATCAGCTCCTGCAAAGCCCCGCTTCCATCAGCCCATGCTGCACCCGGCTGCTCCCTTCTGCTGCCCTCTGGTTGGGAAAGACAAAGAGCACGCTGCAGCCACTCCGACAGCAGAGCTGTTTTCAGAGCGGTGCTTTGAACCCCAGCGACAGCACTGCACTGCCCTCAGGCTCTGCCTGACACTGCACGCTGAGCCACGAGGGTACAGATGGGACCCTCTGCCTGGAGGTCACCGCCAGCCTCATCTGGGGGCAGAGAGAGCTCAAGGAAAGCTGCCTGAGCTGCACAGCACGCCCAGACCGGGATCTGAGCTCCTCAAGATGAGAAAACCAAGTTCCCTAAAGCAAGGAGAGGTGCCCAGGTGCTCCCATAAGCCTTGCCACGACGCCAGGCACACCTCCAGGCACACAAAGCTGCAGAAGAGCTGCCAGAGCCACTCAGGGCCACGCACGGCAGTACCTGAGAGGTCACCGGTGACAGAGGAGGTCCCAAAGTAGTACCCGCGGGGCAGGCGCACGCCGGGCACGTCGATGCAGTCCCTCCACTCCTGCTTACCATCAATATCAATCAGCACCTGCCAAGAAAAGAGGTTCTGGTAGCACCAGGTGCCAGCACGGCGGCCTGGAACACCCCGGCAGGCCGAGCTCACCGTCAGCCTCCTCTTGACATAGCGGATGACCAGGAAGGTGTCGTGGTTGAGGTTGCGCACCATGGCCGTGCAGCCCCCCAGCTCCGTGGGTCTGCCGTCCCGGTCGTGGTCGTAGGTGAGCGAGCCGTTGTTCACCATGGCTGAGATGTAGGGGAAAACACGCTGCGGGGGGGGAAGGCCGAGCTCAGCTCACAGCACGCAGCTCTGCCCCAGCGTCACAGCACGTGGGCAGGGCTGGGACACGCTGCCTGAGGTCTGGGTGGTCCTGCGTGAAGCTGAGCTCGGCGTGGGTCCTTTCTGACTCGGGATATTCCAGAGATGTGATTCTATCAGCCTATGACTTCCTACTGACCCCGGGCTCCTTCACTCCTGCTATGCATCCCCAGAAGCACAAGCCATTGTCAGCCCCTAACCTGTGCTACCACACGTCTAGGGCGGAGAAGAAAGCTCCCATGGGGATGTCTGGAGCTCCAGTGAGGGAACTCCTTTACCAAGAGGACAAAGTGAGGCAAAGCAGCTCGGAAACGGGAAGGTCAGCAAGAGCAAGTACCTGATTTCCTGGGCTGTACCTCCTCTTCTGAGCCTGTGAGTCCAGGGTTATGGCAAAGCAAGAAAGAGCACAGAAGCAAAATGGTCTCAGACAGAGTTCAGCATTAACTCACAACCTGGGAAGAGCCTCCATGCACAGCTCAGCAGGGGCTGAAGCAGAGGAGGGTTTAACTGCTGGGTGCCAAACCTCAGCCAGGGTGCAGCTGGGGGGCAAAAGCATGGCTCCTCCTCACCCCGAGCACACACTGACTGCCACCAACGGCTCCCACGCGTCCCACAAACCATCTGCTCATCTCTACGGAACAGAACTCTTCATTTAAGCTTTTAAAGGAGGGGAAAAGCAGCTGTGAACTCACACACAGCACTGCTGGTCACGGAGCGCTCCTCCGCCTCCTTCCTCTCCTCATGGTGGGGAAGGAGGGCAGCTCCCTCCTGGGAGGCCACACACATTCCCCAGATCATTTTGGGCCATGGAAATTAAAGCTGTGGCACACTCCTTCAGGAGAAGCACAGCCACAGCCCTGCGCAGCCGCAGGACCTACCAACACCACTCCAACCCCTGCACAGCTCTGGGAGCACCACGGGCTTTGGGCAGGCCGTACCAAGGCACAGCTACGAGCACAAAGTCCACCCCAGGACAGAGCAGGCTGGTGTTTGTGCCTGAAAAGAGCTGCTGGCTGCTCAGTGCAGCAGCCCCGAGATCAGGGAACATGGCAGCACTGTCCTGTGTGACTGCAGAGAACGAGGGCGGCCCTGGGGCTGTGGGGTTAGCACTGTGGGGGTAAAGCAGTGCCCAAAAAGGCGCTTTGTTCAGGGAGCAACAACACCCACCCCAACACCAGGGTGGGTGAGCTCAGGTTCTCACGGCTTCACAGCTCAGAAACCAACACCAAAGAGCCCCAAAGAAAAAGCAGATGCAGCAGGAGCACAGAGCATGCCATGCCCCTCCCCCCAGAAAGCAGCCCCAGCACTCAGCAGGATGGGATAGGATGGCTGCTGCTCTCCTCGAGCTCTTTGAAGCCCAGAGTGTGCAGCACAGACTCTCCCCGGCTGCTGCCTGCCAGCAGAAGCACAGCAGAGACCCGTTAATTCTCTCCCACCCCGCTTTCTCTGGGCGAAGTTGACAACAAACCTGCTGACAGATTGTCTCACTGCAAAGAAACTAAACCCACGGAGAGGAGAACTCAATCACGGCTGAGCAACCCCTGCTGGCCTCCAGGTTTGGATCCCCAAAGCTCACAGCTCGCTGGCTGCGACGTGAGCTCAGCCCTGAGCTGCCCAGCAGGGTGCACCCCCCCCCAGCTCACCTCCTGCTGCTTCTCCTCGTTGGGGTAGGTGTCCACAAACACCCCCAGCCCCAGGAAGTTATCCTTGCTTCCAAAGACAGGCCCTGGGTGGGAAGAGAGACAGTGTGAACGACAGCAGAGATACAGAGGGCCAGAGGGATCCAAGGGAGGGCACAGAGCAGGAGCCACTCTGGACACTAAGTGTCCCCACAGAGGGGACGCCAACGCCCCTCCCCGCAGGCACAGCCTTCCTCCAGCGAGGTTTACCCTGCTGCATGCGGTCCTTGGTGTACCATATGGCAAAGCCGTCGCCGTTCAGGTTCTTCTTGCCTTGCCCGTGGATTTTGAAGTGCACCTGCATCTCCCAGTCACGGAGGTAACACGGCTGCGAGAAGGAACGAGCGCGTGAGATGGGGGGGGGGGCCCACCTCAGCTCCCTCCACCCGCAGCTCTGAACCATCACGCCCAAGCTCTCCCAGCCCCAAACTTCCCACTGCTCTGATCTCACCCAGTCCCATCCTCCCCCCTAATGTAACCACCCCATAAAGCCTTCCAACCCCCCCCACCCCCCTCAGCCATCCCGCTCCCCTACGTTTCCAAGACATCCCCAGCCACCCCAGGTCCTCAAACACGCTGAGCTGAAACTCCCCTCCTTCCCCCCACTCCCCCCTCTGCCCCCCCACCCCAAATCTTCAATCCTGAATCCTTTCACCTGACCCCCCTCCCTACAACCCCTCAACCCCCAAATCTCCCCTTTGGAACCCATTCCTCCACCCCCTTCCCAAATGCACGCACCCCACACCCCTCACCCATTCCCCCACACTCTCCCTCCCCCCCCCAAAATCCGAATCTATTCCTCCAGCCCCTCTTTACCGCCCCCCACCCCCGACCCCCCCACATTCCCCTTCACTCTGAAGTTGCTCAACCCGAACCCATTCCTCCAGCCCACTATCCCTACTCTACGTGGGGTTCCAGCTGGACAGATTTAGTGCTTATAGGGCACTCCCCATCTGAACACCTCTCTCCACCCCCCCCCATCCACAAGCACGCACCCCACGGTCCCCAATCCCCTCTCTACACCCCCCCCCACCCCAAAACCTCTTCTTTCGAACCCACTCCTCTTCCTCCTCCCTCAAGCACAGCCACTCCACTCCCCTACATCCCACAACCCCCAGACCCACTCTCTAACCCCATAACCCCCCAACCCTCCCAGCCCCCCCCTCCCCCCCCGGGCCCGTACCCCCCCCCCCACGCCCCACGCCCCACGCCCGGCTCTCACCACGCGGTTCCACACCGCTCCCCACTTGCTCTGCACGTCGGGCGTGAGGCGGATGTACTGCGCCATGACGATGGCGTTCCCCTGCAGCTCCCACAGCCCCGCGCTGGCCGAGCCCACTCCTGCCGGGCCCACAGCGGCGCTCGGTACCGGGCCTCGAGGCGCCGGCCCCGGGCTGCTGCCCTCCACCCCCCACCCCGCTCACCCTGGTACGGTTTGGACAGCGAGTGCTCCCGCTTCAGGTGCTCCTCCATCTGCTCGGCCCGCGGCCCGCCCAGCCCGAGCGCCACGGCCAGCAGCGCCAGCCCGGCCCGCCACCGGCCCGCCGCCATCTTGCCTCCTCCTCCTCCTCCTCCCTCCATCCCCTCGCGCCCATTGGCCAGCCCGCTCCGCCGCCTCCCGGCCTCGCGCGCCCATTGGTCATCCCCCTCGCCCGCCGCCGCGATGCTGACGGCTGGTTGGCTGCACGGTGTGTCTGTCAGATGGAGGGCGGGGAGAGATGCCGCGCGGTCCTAGTGCCGCCGGCCCGGAGCTCCCCGAGTCCGCGCGTGGGTCGGAATCTTCACAGCGTTTTAAGGCCGCGCCTGTGGGACCTAACGGCCCCCGGGGTCTTGCCCGTGGGTCCTCGTGATCCCAAGGGTGCGAACCCACAGGGTGATCCAGCCCCGTCAAGGTTCTGATGTCCCCAAAGGGCCTGGGAGCTGCACCACAGATCCCAGTGCCCCCATCCGAGGTCGTGCCCCGTGGGGCTTAGGGCTGCCCCCCCGCCCCTCAGATCGCAGTGATCTCACAGCCGCGTCTCGTCCCAAAACCTCGGCTCGGACTGCACGTCCTAGTGCCCGCCACCCCGTACCCCCGCTCTCCACTCGAGCCCTATCCCCCGGGGTCGCAGCGATCCCAATCGCATTCTTAGTCCCATTCCCTTCCACCAACCCTCCTCCTTTCCCCTCCCACCCCCACCGCCACCTCGCGCCGCCTCCGCCCTTTAAACCTCACCATCCCCGTTTTAACACCGCCTCGCGCCCGGTGGGCGTGGCCGCTCCAAATGGGGGCGTGGTCATCCTCGAAAGGGGCGTGGCCTCTCCAAAGATATGCATGGCCTGTCCAAAAGGGGGCGTGGTCAACTTTAAGGGGTGTAACCTCTCAAAAAAGGGGGGGGGGGCATGGACAAATTTCAAAGAGGGGAGTGATCAATGTAAAGAGGGGCGGGGTCTGTCCTGAGGAGGGCGTGGCCAATTCAAAGAGATCGTCGCCTCTCCAAAAGGGGGAACACGGACAATGCAAGGGGGGCGTGGTCAATTTGAAGGAGGCGTGGCCTCTCAAAGGGGCGTGGTCAAATCTAAGAGGACGTGGCCTCTCCAAAAGGGGGGAACACACGGTCCATTCAAAAAGGGACGTGGCCTCTTTCAGAAGGGGGCGTGGTCAACCCGAAGGGGGCGTGGCCTCACAAAAAGGGTGAAACATGGCCCAGTCAAAGGGGGCGGGGCCTCTCCAGAAAGGGGCGTGGTCAACCAGAAGGGGGCGTGGCCTCTCCAAAGGGGGGGGTCACACGGTCAATTCAAAGGGCGCATGGCCTCTCCAGAATGGGGCGTGGTCAAACCCGAAGGGGCGTGGCCTCATCAAAGGTGGAGATTACACGGCCAATTCGAAAGGAGGCGTGGCCTCTCAGAAGAGGGGCGTGATCAACCCTAAGGGGGCGTGGCCTCATCAAATGGGGGATGCACGGCCAATTCAAAAGGGGCGTGGCCTCACCAAAAGGAGGAAATACAAGGCACATTCAAAGGGGGCGTGGTCTCTCCAGAACGGGGCGTGGTCAACCCGGAGGGGGCGTGGCCTCATCAGAAGGGGGGTGCACTGCCAATTCAAAAAGGGGCGTGGTCTCTCCAGAAGGGGGCGTGGGCTCTCCAGAGTGGGCGATCGCACGGCCATTTCAAAAGGGGGCGTGGTCTCTCCAGAAGGGGGCGTGGCCTCCCCAAAGGGGGAGATTGCGCGGCCAATTCAAAAGGGGGCGTGGTCTCCCCAGAAGGGGGCGTGGCCTCCCCAAAGGGGGAGACTGCGCGGCCAATTCAAAAGGGGGCGTGGTCTCCCCAGAAGGGGGCGTGGCCTCCCCAAAAGGGGGAGACTGCGCGGCCAATTCAAAAGGGGGCGTGGTCTCCCCAGAAGGGGGCGTGGCCTCTCCAAAGGGGGAGACTGCGCGGCCAATTCAAAAGGGGGCGTGGTCTCCCCAGAAGAGGGGCGTGGTCATCCCGAAGGGGGCGTGGCCTCACCCACGGGGCGGGGCGCGTCCCGGCGGCGGGCTGACGCCACAGGCGCGCGGCGGCCGCGCTCCACGAACATGGCGGCGGGCGGCGGGCGGCGGCGCGGCGTCCCCGCGGGCACCGGGTCCACCCGCAGCAGCGCGGCAGCGTCGCCGCCTCCGCTCCTCCCCCCGCTCCTCCTGCTGCTCGCCCTCCCCGGCGGCACGGCGGCCGGCGGAGGGGAAAGCGTGATCCTGGGCATGCGGCTGGAGGAGAGCACCAAGCCGGCGCCCCCCACGCGGGGCCCGATCCGCGTGACGGAGGGCAGCGAGCTGCTGCTCCGCCTGTACGGCTTAGGGCTGGGGCCGGGCACCGGGAAGCGCGTGGCCTTCGCCGAGCTGCGCCCCGCCGCCAACGCCTCGACGCACAACGGGACGTGCCCGGAGCGCTCGCAGGACCTGGTGGTGCAGGGCCTGGAGGCGGCACCGGGAGGGACGGCGGACACCTCGGCTCTGCTCCGCGTGTGGGTGCAGCCCCTGCGCAAGGACGAGCAGGCCAAGACCTACGTGCTGTGCACGCAGCGGAGGCCCGGCCTGCCCTGGATGCCGCACCAGGGAGCGGACGGCCGCATCGTGGTGGTGGAGGAGAAGAAGTCGCTGCTGCCGCTGTGGCTGCAGGTGATCCTGATCGCGGTGCTCTTGGTGCTGTCGGGGATTTTCAGCGGGCTCAACCTGGGTTTGATGGCGTTGGACCCCATGGAGCTGCGCATCGTGCAGAACTGCGGCACCGAGAAGGAGAAGCGCTACGCCAGGAAGATCGAACCCATCCGGAGGAAGGGGAACTACCTGCTGTGCTCGCTGCTGCTGGGCAACGTGCTGGTGAACACCACGCTCACCATCCTGCTGGACGACCTCATCGGGTCGGGCATCGGCGCCGTGGTGGCCTCCACCATCGGGATCGTCATCTTCGGGGAGATCGTGCCCCAGGCGCTCTGCTCGCGGCACGGCTTGGCCGTGGGGGCCAACACCATCGTGGTCACCAAGTTCTTCATGCTGGTGACGTTCCCCCTGTCCTACCCCATCAGCAAGCTGCTGGATTACATCCTGGGCCAGGAGATCGGCACCGTGTACAACCGGGAGAAGCTGGTGGAGATGCTGAAGGTGACGGAGCCCTACAACGACCTGGTGCGGGAGGAGCTCAACATGATCCAGGGCGCCCTGGAGCTGCGCACCAAGACGGTGGAGGACGTGATGACCCCGCTGCAGAACTGCTTCATGATCAACAGCGACGCCATCCTGGACTTCAACACCATGTCGGAGATCATGGAGAGCGGCTTCACCCGCATCCCCGTCTACGAGGAGGAGCGCTCCAACATCATGGACATCCTCTACGTCAAGGACCTGGCCTTCGTCGACCCCGACGACTGCACGCCGCTCAAGACCATCACCAAGTTCTACAACCACCCCGTCCACGTCGTTTTCCACGACACCAAGCTGGACGCCATGCTGGAGGAGTTCAAGAAGGGTGAGCGAAGCCGTTCCCTACGGTGATGCGATGCCGGAAGCAAAACTCGCTGGCAGCTCTCCGTGGCCGGGGCTGCAGAGCTGGCGTGGGCTTTGGGGGGCTCGTGGGGACGTGGGGGGGACACGGAGTGCCCACTGGAGATGGGGGCAGCTCTGCTCCGGCGCCCGTCGCTCGGTGGGATCTCTCTGTGGCGGTGTCGAGGTGGCAGAGCTGTCCCTGCAGAGCAACCTCAGCTCCTCTGGGAACGCTCGGAGTGTGTTTACATGCTCTTCTGTTTTAATTACTGGCCCTGGAGGCCCTTGAAATGCTGCTGGAGAGTTGCACGGCTCGCTTTGGCTCCCTCCTCTGGGCCCTGCCTCGCTCCCTTGGCCTCCCTCTGGCCCCAGAAGCCTTTGGTGAGGGGCTGTGCAGCAGCCTGGGACCCCGCTGCACCCGGTGACCCCACTGCCTCCCCGGTTCCCATTAAGCTCGTGGCTGCATCCGCTGGGGTTGGGGACGTTTAGGGGTGCAGGGTGGTCGCCTGCACTTTGTGCTGGGATTTAGGGGATCTAGTGATTCCTCCTGCAGCCAGAGCTGTGCTGCAGCTTGGGGCAGGATTTAGCAGATCCGAGCCAGGCTGATCCTTCAGGGTAAGAGCCCGGAGGCTGTGCACTCGGTTCCTGCCTCCTTTCTGCACCCACACTCTCCCAGCACCCCAAGACGTTGTCACACCCGATGGCGGCTCAGATCCCCCTTCCCAAAACCCCAAGAGAACAGGAGCGGGGCCACATTCTGCCTCCCAAGGGCTGGAGCTGGAGCTGGCCCAGCTGCTGGCGCCGGCATTCCCTCCTACGAATCCTTATTAAAGGATTTAAAGCGCAATCTCTCCGATTACAAAGCCTCCGACGTCCCGCGCTGGTGTTCGCTGCTGGGTCAGAAGTGGGGAGCTGGCTGCCCCGCTGCCCGGCCCACGTTTGGGATCTGGGTCAGCCCCCAGAGCCCGCTCCTCGGGGTTGGAGGTGCTGGAAATCCACTGAGCAAAAGGATGAAGAGCTGGAATCCGTCGGCCGTGCCCCTGACCGCCCCGGCTGCAGGACTGGAGCCGTGGATGTGGCTCCAATGCTGGCAATGGGATGACAGATCCCACAGCCCCGTCCTCCTGCTCCTCTTGGCGTGAGCACAGTGTGAGGCTCAGAGCTGGGACGGAATGCTTCGCCCCTCGGCAGCGTGGGGTGGTCCCCTCCTGTCCTCCCTCCCCAAAGCCCTCATTGAGGAAGGGGGAGATCAGCCTGTGGTGTTTTTGGGGTGCACGGTGGTGGCCTGAACGCTGCGAGCAGGATCTGTGCCCTTTGCTCCCGTCCCCGCTGCGCCCATGGGGAGGAACCACGACCTGACTCAGCGGGGCTGGTCCTGCGTGGGTGCGGGTGACACGGGTTGTGTCCCTGCAGGTCACATCCCATTGCCTGTGTCCCCCTGGCCAAGCCCTTGCCTCAGGGCTGCGGTGAGGTGTCCCCAGTCCTGCGGGCGCCTCTGCCCTTAATTGCTGTCATTAAACAGGGAAGGAGCGCCCAGCCCTGGGCTCGTACAGATCCTAATGTCTTTATTGTCCCTGCTCAGGGAGTGTGGCAGGGCTGTGTGACGTCCGTCTGTCCGTCCATCCGCAGGGAAGTCTCACCTGGCCATCGTGCAGAAGGTGAACAACGAGGGCGAGGGGGACCCCTTCTACGAGGTGCTGGGGCTGGTGACGCTGGAGGACGTCATCGAGGAGATCATCAAGTCGGAGATCCTGGACGAGTCGGATGCTTTTGGTAGGTGTGGGGGCTCGGCCCCGTGGCCCCGCAGCGTGCCGGGGAGCTGGGTGCCAGCTGCTGCCCTGTCACTCCGCTAGCAGCCGATGAAAACCGCAGCAAGAAGCGGACGGGCAACCACAAGGGCAAGCGGGACTTCTCGGCCTTCAAAGACCCCGTCAACGAGCAGAAGGTGAAGGTGTCCCCGCAGCTGCTGCTGGCTGCTCACCGCTTCCTTTCCACGGGTGAGTTTGTGGCACGTGGCTCTGTCTGTCCGTGTCTGCTTTGTGCTGCTGCGCCCAGAGCTGTGAAGGTTCTGTTCCCTTCTCGTTGCGGTGTGACTGCTGTCATCCTGCTTGCTGCTGGTCTGACGTGGGGAGCCCTGCAGAAGGGGCCCGTGACCTCACGCTGCCTGGAGGATCCCTGGGGTGGGGATGTGGAAGCACCACGGCTGCTGTGCTCCAGCAGGAGCCAGGATCGGGTGCCCCTGGAGGGGCTGTGAGCGTGGCACCCTGCTCCCTTCTCTGTGCCCAAAAATGAGGTTTGGGTTTGGCCAGCAGGAAGGGGCTGTCCCGCAGCTAGGGCTGGGGAGCTGAGTGCTCTCCCTTTGGGGCCCAGCGTGCTGCAAAGCACTTCTCTGAGGGGCAGGGTGTCCTCCTGCCTCCCTCAGCACCTTCCCCTGCGGGGATGGGAGCAGGAGCAGTGAGGGCCCGCAGCTCTGACCCCATCCTGTCTCACTCACAGAGGTGACGCTCTTCACGCCCAACTTCATCTCTGAGAAGATCCTGCTGCGGCTGCTCAAGTACTCCAACGTCATCCAGGAGCTGAAGTTCGACGAGGAGAACAAGAAATCCCCGCACCACTTCCTCTACACCAAGAACAAAGCTGCCGACTACTTCATCCTCATCCTGCAGGTAGCGGGGGGTGGCAGTGCCCCTTGGGTGCCGTCAGCATGGTACCCATCGCCAGGGCCAGCTCCTTCCACCCGCCGCAGGCGTTACAGGGCCCGACACTGCCTCTCCCTCGCAGGGCAAGGTGGAGGTGGAGGCCGGCAAGGAGTGCATGAAGTTTGAAGCAGGAGCCTTCTCCTACTACGGGGTGATGGCCATCAGCCCTCCTCCTGTATCGGGTAAGCACCCCAGGGATCCCCAGCGCTCCTCCAGCCCCAGCCCCGCTCCATCCCGCCCTCTGCCTTCGCTCTCGCGCTCTCTCTTAACGTTGCCCTCTGCACGTGTCGCGTTGTCCCTCTCTGCCCAATCCTCAGCTCTCAGGCCGTTGTTTGTGAGACTGATGTCTCAAGGACCCAGGTGTCCCCAGCACTTTAACACATTAATCCAGCACCGGTCATCGTGCCCCTGGGGCTGCATGGGGGATCTGGCAGATCCCGGTGCTCCCGGAGGAGGAAAGGCAGCACCTCGGCCTTTCAGGGGACAGAGCTGAGCTCCTGGTGTCACAAGGGTCCTGTGCTCCCCTCTCCCACCCCGTTTTCTCCCAGAGTGAGGGGATCCCACCTGCACCGGGGCTGTCCCTGAGGCGTATGGGTGCTGTGGAGGTGCCACCCCCCCTGCAGTGTCTGTGCCCCATCCGTCACCCTCATCTTGCTGACCACACTGTCCCCATAGCCCTCCTATCCGCAATCCATCGGGGCAGGGAGCAGCACCCTCAGCTTTGGGGCGCACAGAGCCGGGGCGGGGGGGGCCGAGCTCTCCTTTAGGCGATGCTGAGCCCATGCCCACCCCACAGAGACCCGCTCCCCGTCCCACGTCAGCGGCCTCAACCGCTCGGCCTCGCTCAGCTGCCACGAGCGCTCCGACTCGGTCTCGTCGCCCATCGGCGGCAGCAACAACCAGCTCAGCGCCGTCGCGCCCTACGTGGCCGACTTCAGCGTCCGCGCGCTCAGCGACCTGCAGTTCGTCAAGGTGAGGCCGCGTAGGGTGGGGGGACCCCTCCCATCCCACGGCCGCCACCCCCCCACACCTCACCGCGGCTTCGCTTTCCACGCAGATCACGCGACAGGAGTACCAGAACGGCCTCACCACGTCCCGCATGGACAGTTGTCCCCAATCCCCGGACGGCGGCGTTCCCAAACCCGATCTCCCGGAGAAAACGGAGCCGGCGGATGAGACCACCAGCCTGCTGAACGAGAGGAACTGCCTGGGCCGCCGCAGCACCCACGGCCCCATTGAGAACTCCATCTGAGCCGCCCGCGGGCCGGGGACGCGCTGGGAGCCGCGGGGATGCGCTGAGCACACACGGTTCCGATGGGAGCGACGGAGAAGGAGGAGGAGGAGGAGGAGGAAGGAGCGCCCGGCCCGGTGCTGCTGCTGCTGCTGCTCGGGGACGGCCGGAGGGCTCCGTGTGGCCGAGGCCTCCGCTCGGTGCAGCTCAGGGAGTTCGGGTCCCGCGGGCCGGGCCTCCTCCTGCCGAAATCACCGTGGCGGGGCCCACTGCCGCCATCTTCCCCTACGCCCCTTAACCCCCCCTTAACCCCCCCCCTCCCCCCCCCTTGATAAGAGTGATGGAAGCGGAGCAGAGGAGGGGGGTGATGTGACTCAGGGAGTGCCACGGCCCCGGGGCGGGGGCTCGGGGGGGCACACAGCTAGCGACCAAAGGATGGTGGGGGGCAGCCCCCTTCCCCAGGGGGTTCCTCCCAAAACGGACCCCCCCCCACACCCCCTTCCCCCACCCATCCCCCACCCCCCCCCCCCCCTCCCCCAGCGCTGCCCCCCAGCCCCACAAAGCACAATCCCCGGTGACCGCTGTTAAGTTATTGGGAGAAGGGGAATTAATTGTGTTAATCACATGGCGACGATCAGGGCGTCGTTCTGCTGCGGGGAGACGCTAGGAATAATAATAATTAATAATAATGAACCACGGTGAAAACCCATTTTTTGTATTAAATCTTCCTCTATGCAAACCCCCCTCCCCCCACCCCCACCCCCCGCTCAAGAATCTGTATTTATTTTCGCATCGGGTTTGATTTGTATATTCAGGGAGGGGACGCTGGGCTCTGCTGCAGCCCCGCACCCCTCCCCTCCGGGTTGTGGAACGGATTACGGAACTTTTATTTTATTTGTTGCCGGTTGGTTAATAAAATTCTTTTATCTTTGCGTCGGGTTCGGGGCGGTCGGAATGGGGCGCGGCGCCTTTAAATTCCGCCTCGCCGCTGTTTATAGCGCCGCGCCGGGGAGGGGGCGGCGGCCGCTGATTGGCTGCGGGGTCTGACTTAGCGAGCCCGCTGATTGGTTGCGAGGAGGAGAGAAAGCAGAGAGGACGATGATTGGTGGTAAGGGCGAGGGAGGAGGCCGCTGATTGGTCGCGGGGAGGAAGGGCGGGCGCTGGTTTCCATAGCGACGTACGGCGGAAGCGGTGCTGTACGGCAGCGGGGCGGGCATGGCGGCCGGCGGATCGCAGCCACCCGGCGCGGGTCACGGACGGCGGGTCCCGCCCGTCCGACGTCGTCTCCTCCCGTGGCTGGGTGAGCAGACCGGCGGAGGAGGGAACGGCTGTGGATGTGTCTGCCCTGGACTTCAGCAAAGCCTCTGACGCGGCCTCCCACGGAGTTCTCGCGGGGAAGCTGGCAGCCCGTGCTGTGGTTCACTCCTCTTTGGGTTCACAATCGGCTCGTGGGCCGGGCCCGGCGGGTAGTGGTTCATGGAGTTACGTCCAGATGGCGTCCCGTCACGAGTGGGGTCCCCCAGGGGTCGCTACTGGGGCCCATCCTGTTTAATATCTTTATTGATGACCTGGATGAGGGCATTGAGCGCAGATGACACCGAGTTGGGAGGATGTGTGGATGTGCCTGAGGGCAGGGAGGCCCTCCAGAGGGACCTGGATGGGCTGGACAGCTGTGCTGAGGTCAGTGGGATGAGGTTCAATAAGGCCAAGTGCCGGGTGCTGCACTTTGGCCACAATAACCCCATGCAATGCTATAGGCTTGGGGCAGAACGGCTTGAGGAGTGTATAGAGGAAAAGGAGCTGGGCGTGTTGGGTGATGCTCGGCTCAACGTGAGCTGGCAGTGTGGCCAAGAAGGCCAACGGCATTCTGGCCTGTACTGGGAATAGTGTGGCCAGCAGGACTCAGCTCTCGAGTACTGTGTTCAGTGTTGGGCCCCTCCTTACGAGAGAGACATGGAGGCCCTGGAGCGTGTTCAGAGAAGGGCAACAAAACTGGGGAGGGGGCTGGAGCACAAGTCTGAAGAGGAGCGGCTGAGGGAGCTGGGATTGTTGAGCCTGGAGAAAAGGAGGCTCAGAGGAGACCTCATCGCACTCTGCCACGTCCTGAAGGGAGGCTGTGGTGAGGAGGGGGTCGGCCTCTTCTCCCGGGTAACTAATGACAGGACGAGAGGGAATGGCCACAAGCTGCGCTGGGGAAGATTTAGATTCGATTTGAGGAAACATCTTCTCTCTGAAGGAGTACTCAGGCCCTGGAATGTCCTGCCCAGGGACGGGGCTGAGGCACCGTCCCCAGCGCTGCTCGGATGAGGTGCTGAGGGATTGGATTTAGTAGCTCAGCGGGTAGGGATGGTGGCAGGAGGATGGTTGGACGAGATGATCGTGTAGGTCCTTTCCAACCTCACGGATCTATGAGGGGCACAGCTCTGTGCCGGCTCAGAAGTGGAGGTTCCCCCCCCCCCCCAGGCGTAGGAACAAAGAGGCGGACGCAGCATTGGTGCCCGGGCCGTGTTTTTTCCCCATCTCCGCCTCCATCCGCCGTGTCCTCGCCGCGTCCCATCACTCATCCAGCAGATCCCACACGGCGGGGTCGGCCGTGTCGCGGGGCCGCCGTCCCTTCGCATCTCGAGCCGCCCGCAGCGCGGGGCCGTGCTGCAGCAGCAGGACGCACAGCTCCCGGTGACCGCGCTCCGCCGCCTGCGTGCGAGCCACCGTTGCGGCTCCACCACGGGAAACGGGGCGGGTATACAAGAGGACAAACGGGGCCGTGCCCTGGCCGCCGCCACGCACCTTGTGCAGGCTGGTGCGGCCGTCCCCGTCGGCGGCGGCGGGGTCAGCGCCGTGTGCCAGCAGGAGCCGCGCCACGGCCACGTGGCCGCAGTAGCTGGCGCGGTGCAGAGCGGTGGCCCCGCCGGGCGTGCGGGCGTTGCAGTGCGCGCCGCGCTGCAGCAGCAGGCGGCACACGGCCAGGTGCCCGTTGCGGCTGGCGTAGTGCTGCGGGGCGCCGGGCAGCGCTGAGCCGCGGGGGGCTCGCGTTCTCCCGCTGCCCCCCCCCCTCCCCCCTCCCCCCCGCCGCCGCTCCGCCGTGCCCCGTACCAGGGCGGTGTACCCCGCCAGGTCGGGCTGGCTGGGCTCCCCGCGCCGCTCCAGCAGTTGTAGCACACGCGTCTCGTCCCCGTCCCGCGCCGCTGCCCAGATCCCTGCGGAGGTTAGGACGGGGGAATGGAGAGAGGCTCTCCCGCCGTGCCCTCAGCTCTCCCGGCCCCGGAGCGCGCACCCCGCTCGAAGTCCATCTCGGGCAGGCTCTGGTGCGCGCTGGGCACGGCCACGCGCGGCGAGCAGCACGGAGCCGGCGGAGAGCGGCGGCCCGAAGCCATCAGCGGGGCGGGGAGAGCCGAGAGGAGCCGAGAGGAGCCGAGATCAGCCGAAGGGGAACGGGCGCAGTTGAGGGGGAGCCGAGAGGGGACGAAGGAAGTCGAGGAGGAACGAAGGGCCGAGTGGGAACGAGTCGAGCAGCGGCGAAGGGAGCCGAGGGGGAACGAAAGGAGCCGAAGGGAAAGGAGTCGGGGGGCGACCGAAGAGAGCCGAGCGGGGCCGAGGGGAACCGGAGGTAGCCGAGGGGGAACGAAAGGAGCCGAAGGGAAGCGAAAGGAGTCGAGGGGCGGCCGAAGAGAGCCGAGGGGGAACGAACGGAGTCGAGTGGGGCCGAGGGGAACCGGAGGTAGCCGAGGGGGAACGAAAGGAGCCGAAGGAAAACGAAAGAAGTCGAGGGGCGGCCGAAGAGAGCCGAGTGGGAACGAAAGGAGTCGAAGTGGGACCGGAGGGAGCCGAGGGGGAACGAGTGGAGCCGAAAAGAGCCGAGCGGCGCCCGATCGCACAGCGCATGCGCACTGCTGCCCCTCCCCGCCCCGCGGCGCTGCCCACGCTGAGTGCCCCCACGGCCGCGCTTCCCACGGCCCCACGCCGCCTCCTGGCGCCGCGCCCACTCCCAGGCCCCGCCGGGACCCCGGGGCCGCTTCCGGCCTTCCCGTCACCCCCCCCATCCCCCCCCCCAAAAAAACAACACACAGCTCGAGGCCCCCCCCCCCCCCCCTCCCCTCCCCCCCCCCGGAACGGCGCTTCGGAGCCCTTTTATAGCCCCGAGCGCGGCCCTTCCCGTGGGCTCAGCGCTGGGGGGGGGGGGGGGGGGGAGGAGTGGATTTTATTCCTCCTTTTTATTATGAATATAGAAATACCCCACGTGCTTACAGCAAATAAATATATTTCGGTAACAAATAAATTACACTGGGGAGGGGTGGGGGGGTGGAGGGAGGCATACAAAAGGGGCAGCGTGCAATGGGGCGGCGGGGGGGGTATGTACAGGGAGGGGGGGGGGGTGGTACAAAAGTCCTCGGGGAGAAAAAACGACGGGAATTGGCCCAAAAAGGGCTCCCGGGGGGGAGGGAGGGGAACAGGGGGTTGGGACGTGAGCCACAACGGGCGGCCCAGAGGGGTCCCGGTGCCCGGGTCGCTGTCCCCGGGCTCAGCCCCAACGCCCGGGGCTGTGTCCCCACGGCTGTGCCCGGGATGTGGAGCTGATGCTCGGTCACGGTGCCCAGGGCTGCGGCCCCAAGGTCCGGCTCCGTGAACCCGAGGCAGGCGAGGGTCCCTGGGCACAGCCCCAGCGGTGCCCGAGGTGCTGTCCCCAAGATGGGTGACACAGCCCAGGTTCCGTCCCCACGGCAGTGACAATCCTGGGCTCTGTCCCCACGGCAGTGACAGCCCCGGGCTCCGTCCCCACGGCAGTGACAATCCTGGGCCATGTCCCCACGGCAGTGACAGCCCCGGGCTCCGTCCCCACGGCAGTGACAATCCTGGGCCATGTCCCCACGGCAGTGACAGCCCCTGGGCTCTGTCCCCATGGCAGTGACAATCCTGGGCCATGTCCCCACGGCAGTGACAGCCCTGGGCTCCGTCCCCACGGCAGTGACAATCCTGGGCCATGTCCCCACGGCAGTGACAATCCTGGGCTCCGTCCCCACGGCGAGCAGTACCAGTCCCCACGCGCCGTCCCGGCTCCGGCCGCGGTGCCCACGGTGCCGTGTCCCTGAGGTAGGTGCAGCCACGCGCTCGGGGCGGCTCAGACCGAGGACTCCTCGGGGTTGGAGTCGGGCAGGGGCTGACGCTGCTGCAGCTTTCGGCGCAGCTCCTCGGCCAGCTCGGCGCACGGCGGGCGCTCCTCGGCCCCCAGCGCCAGGCGGATGTAGCCGTTGGAGGAAGAGCCGCGCAGAGGGCCCAGGTGGATGCGGGTGGGCGAATGCAGCGGTTGCCCCGGGATGGCGGCGGGGGGTGACGCGGCTCCGGGCGGTCCTCCGTTGCGGCACACGGCGTGACCGGGCACGATCTTGAGCGAGCCGTCCGAGCAGTAATAGCTGGAGGGGTCCCACAGCTTCTCGTCCGAATCCGATGTGGCGCTGGGGACGAAGCGCGGGCTGTGCGGCTCCTTGGGCAGCTCGATGGGGTACACCAGCGTGCTCTCGATGGCCTTGGCGCCCTTGCCCAGCTCCTCGCGGAGACGCCTCCACAGCGACAGCACGGCCAGCAGCAGCAGCAGGCACACGGCGCCCAGGCACACGGCCACTACCCACGCCAGCCCCCGCGCTCTCCAGCGGCGCCCGCGTCTCCTGCGGCGCTCCGGGCAGCACGGCCACGCGGTACGCCTCGCCTCCCAGCCGGGCTCCGCGCTCCTCGGCCACGCAGCGGTACGTGCCGCTGTGCTGAGCGCCGGCGCCCGGCACCACCAGGGCACGGAGGTGGCTGTCGTGCAGCACCAACGCCTGCTGCGCCGTCAGCGCGCGGCCCTCGAAGGTCCACAGCGCCTGAGCCAGGTTGGAGCCCAGGCGGCACGTCAGCACCAGGTCCGTGCCCGCCGCCACCGTCACGTTCTTGGGGGGTGATGGCACCTGTGGGGCGGGGAGGGAGGAAACGCCACGTTGGCTAGGGGTCAACATCGCCCACGGGGGGGGAGGCTGTGTGACCCTGCTGTGCTGTGTGTCCCACCATGGAGTTGGGTGGCACCACTGTGCTACCATCCGTGGGTGGGGGGTGGGGGTGACCCCACTGTGTCTTCTCCCACGGGTGGGGGGGGGGTGATCCCCCCTGTGCCATCTCCCACGGGTGGGGGTGGGGTGATTCCCCCTGTGCCATCTCCCACGGGGTGGGAGTGGGGTGACTCCCCTGTGCCATGTCCCACGGGTGGGAGTGGGGTGACCCCCCTGTGCCATCTCCCACGGGTGGGGGTGGGGTGACCCCCCCTGTGCCATCTCCCACGGGTGGGGGTGGGGTGACCCCCCTGTGCCATCTCCCATGGGTTGGGGGTGGGGTGATCCCCCCTGTGCCTTCTCCCACAGGTGGGGATGGGGGTGATCCCCCCTGTGCCATCTCCCATGGGTGGAGCTGGGGGTCCCCCACTGTGCCACCTCTCATCGTGGATGGAGTTGGGGTGTCCCCACTGTGCCACCTCCCATGGAGTTGGACACCCCCTGTGTGCCACCTCTCACCCTGGGGTTGGCCGTCCCCCCTGTGCCACCTCCATGTGTGGGGTTGGGGTGACCCCACTATACTATATCCCATCATGGAGCTGGGTGACCCCACTGTGCCACCTCCCACGGAGCTGGGACACCCCCCCACGTGCCACCTCCCCTCATGGAGTTGTGCCACCTCCTAAGGAGTGGGGTGGGTGTCCGTCCCCCCTCACCTTGTGTGCCCACCAGCGGCATGGCACAGGCGCGCGCGTCGGAGCCCAGCACATCCTGCACCAGGTGGGACCTGCAGGATGAGGAGGAGGAGGTGAGGAAGGCCCCGCAGCGCGGCACAGACCCCCACGAGTGCCCCCCTTACCCATTGAGGCCGTCGGAGCGCACGCAGCGGCTGCCGTTGCGGCTCCACGCGCAGTACGGATCCCGTGCCAGCACGCAGTCGGCGCAGGACTGGTAGCGTCCGCAGTCGGCCACGGGCAGCTGTGCCACCTGGAGCCGCGAGCCGGCGAACAGCAGCTTCTGCAGGCACAGGGACGGATGCTGAGCGCACATCCCCGCCACGCAGACCCCGCACCCCGCCTGCACCACTCTCACCTTCCTCCCCGCCAGCACCAGGCTCTCCACGGGCTGCGGCGGCTCGAAGACCTGCAGCTCCTCCACCAGGTGGACGTGGGAGCCCAGATTCAGCGCCTTGTGCACCCAGCCGTCACCTGCGGGGGCACGGCGTGCAGCGAGCGGCGGCCGCGTCTCGCCGCCCCGCACCGCGGCCCCGCCGCCGTACCTGTGCCGACGAAGAGCACCTCGTAGACGGCCCCCGTCCAGCCCGGCCACGCGGTCCACCACCAGCTGGGTGAAGTTGGAGTCCCTTCTTGAGCAGCAGCGGGCGGCCGCGCTGCGGCAGGACGGGCTCGTCCATGAGCGGGTGCTTCTTGGCGAAGTTGAGCGTGTTGTCGGGCAGCGCCAGCGAGCTGGGGAAACCGTTCTGCCGGTGCCAGTCGGTGATGCACTGCGGACGAGTGGCACTGTCAGGCAGCTGTGACCCACCCTTCTGTGTCCCCACTCCTCCGGGTCCCTCCCACTCCTCCAGGACCACCCCCCACTCCTCCTCCGTGTCCCCACTCCTCTGTGTCCCCCACCAAATCCTCCAGGACCCCCCCCAACTCCCCCGTGTCCCCACTCCTCCAGGTCCCCCCCACTCCCCTGGGTCCCCACTCCTCCAGGTCCCCCCCACTCCTCCAGGCCCCCCCCACTCCTCCGGGTCCCCCCCATCTCCTCCGGGTCCCCCCCATCTCCTCTGGGCCCCTGAGAGGGCGGTGGGGTCAACTGAACTGTGCAGTGTGGCACCGCGGGCACAGAGGGCTGTGAATCTTCCATGTCCCCGTGTCCCACACCCCCATTTTGTGTCCCCACATCCCCGTTGTTGTCCCCACGTCCCCCGGCACTCACCGCCCCGGGCCGCGGGCTCGGCACCTCGTCTGAGTAGCGGCCCCACTTCTGCGCCTGCTCCCGGTACTCCTTATAGGGGCCCTCGAACGCCTTCTTCACCTCCAGGATGTGGTAGCGGCACAACGGCCGACACGTCCACGTCCCCCCTACGTGGAGAGGAGCGTCAGCAGTGCCCCGAGCGCGGGGGGACCCCAAACCCGCCCCGCACGCTCACCACCGCGCCTGGAAGACCCCGAAGAAGGCGGTGTCCTGCCAGCGCGCGCCGGGCAGCGTGAACACGGCCTGCAGGCGGGTTGAAGTGCAGCTGCTGCTCCGGCGCGGAGCAGAGCAGGCGCGCCCTTCAGGAACGTCGTCCACTTCTTCTGCAGAGTGCGCGCGCCGCCGACGTCCCCCTGGGTGGAGATGGCACTGAGACCCCACCTGCACTGGAGGGCCGTCCCGTACCTCGCAGACCCCCACTCCTATAGGGCTGCCCTGTATCATGCAGACCCCCAACCCTATAGGGCCATCCCATATCTCAGACTCCCACGGCCTATAGGGCCATCCCAGAACCCTGCCCCTATAGGGCTGTCCTGTACCCTGCAGACCCCCCAACCTTATAGGGTCGTCCCATATCTCAGACCCCCACTCCTACAGGGCCATCCCGTATCTCACAGACCCCCACTCCTATAGGGCTGTCCTGTATCTCACAGGCTCCCACTCCTATAAGGCCATCCCGTATCTTGCAAACCTCCGCTCCTACAGGGCCATCCCATATCTTCAACTCCCACAACCTATAAGGCCATCCCATATCTTGCAGAACCCTGCCCCTATAGGGCTGTCCTGTACCCTGCCGACTCCCACTTCTATAGGACCATCCCATATCTCCTAGATCCCCACCCCTATAGAGCTGTCCCACACCTTGGAGACCCCCATCCCCCATAGGGCCGTCCTGTACCCTGCAGACCCCCACCCCTGTAGGGCCATTCCACATACCACAGACCCCCACCCCTATAGGGTAATCCCATACTTTGGAGACCACCCACTCTTGTAGGGCCGTCCCATATCTCACAGACCCCCCCACCCCTACAGGGCCGCCCCATACCCTGCAGACCCCCACCCCTACAGGGCCGCCCCGTACCCTGCAGACCCCCACCCTTATAGGGCCGTCCCGTACCTTGCAGACCCGTGCCACGCGGGCCACCACCTGCTCTGCGTAGCAGTCGTACTCCACCGCCCTCTCGCTGAAGAAGAAGTACACTTTGTCATCGTCCCCGGTGCTGCTGCCTGCGCTCTCCTGCACGTACGCTGACGCCACAAAGTGGGGCTCTGCGGGGACAGAGGGGCATAAGCACAGGCAGGGTGGCCCCATACCCCCATATCCCACATTCCCATATCCGTGTGCCCCCCTATCCCGCACCCCTGCGTCCCTGTGCCCCCCTATCCCACATCCCCGTGTCCCCCTATACCGTACCCCTGCGCCCCCCTATCCTGCACCCCTGCGTCCCTGTGCCCCCCTATTCCATGTCCCCACATCCCTGTGCCCCCATATCGTACACCACCATGTCCCTGTGCCCCCTATCCTGCACACCCGTGTCCCTGTGCCCCCTATCTCGCACACCCGTGTCCCCATGCCCCCATATCCCACATACCCACGTCCCCCTATCCCGCACCCCTGCATCCCTGTGCCCCCCATCCCACATTCCTGCATCCCTGTGCCCCCCTATCCCATGTCCCCGTGTCCCCCTATCCCACATCCCCACATCCCTGTGCCCCCATATCCCACGTACCCACGTCCCCGTGTCTCCCTATCCCGTGTCCCTGTGCCCCCATCCCACATTCCTGTGTCCCTATGCCCCCGTATCCTGCACCCGTGTCCCCATGCCCCCGTATCCCGCACCCCCGTGTCCCCATGCCCCCCTATCCCACGTCCCCTTGTCCCTGTGCCCCCATATCCTGCATCCCCGCATCCCTGTGTCCCCCCCATCCCACGTTCCCATGTCCCTATGCCCCCATATCCTGCACCCCTACGTCCCTGTGCTCCCCATATCCCACACCCCTGCCCCCATATCCCACATCCCTGTGCCCCCCCTATCCCGCAGCCCCGTTTCCCTGTGCCCCCCCCATCCCCGCAGCACCGTTGAGCCAGGACGTGAGGTACTCGGTCTTCATGGAGTAGTGTGGCCCCAGGTTGCGCAGGATGACGGGCTCGGTGCCCAGGAAGTTGTTGAAGGTGGCAGAGTACAGCTCTCCGTCTGCAGGGCCGGGGGTGAGGGGTTCAGGGTCGGTTTTAGGGCCGGGATGCCCAGCCCTGAGCTCACCGAGGGGATGGTGGTGCCACCTACCCACGATGAGGCCGGTGTGGCCCTTGGTGGGGTCGTAGGGGCATTTGCCCTTCCCGTCCTCAAAAGCCACTTGGTCCAGGGTGAAACCGGACAGCTCCTGTGGGGCAGGAGCAGCATCCAGACCCCCGGCCCGGCTCACCCCACCCCCAGCCAGCACTGGGATGGGGACAAACTGGGGATGGGGGCAGCACTGCGGCTGGAGGCCCGCCTGGGGACAGGGACAGCACTACAGAACCCTTCAGGGGACGGGGGCAGCGCTGGGTGATGCTCCTGGGGACAAGGACACCCTCAAACCATGCTTCTGGGGACGGGGACACCCTCAAACCACGCTCCTGGGGATGGGGACACCCTCAAATGGGCACGGGGACACCCCCAGATGTCCCTCCTGGGCTCAAGAGCATCCACAAACCCTGGGACAGGGACTCCTCTGGTTGATGTCCCTGGGACAGGGACACCCCCAAGTGATGCTGCAGAGGACGTAAGACCCCTAGGTGACGCTCCTGGGGTCAGGGACCCTCCCAGATGGGGGGTATGACACCCCCGGATGTCCCTTCTGGGCACAGGGCGGCTGTGTGCCACGTCCTGGGGAGCAGTGGTGGGCGCAGGTGGGGTTTTGGGGAGGGAGCTGCACTCACGATGTAGGCACACTTGGGCTGGAAGGCGTAGGTGCCGCAGGCGTACAGGTGGGAGCTGTTGTAGCTCTGCAGGAAGCGCACGTAGTTGAAGCAGTCGGTCTGGGGTGGGAGGGAAGAAAACACATGGTCAATTGGGGGGGAGCAGAATGGGGGCACCCCACGTCCCCTACAGCCCCAACTCAGCACCCCCAGACCCACACCTGATTGTTTTTGCCCTTCTGAATGCACTCCGCCTTCTTCTCCAAAGGGGCTTCCCAGGAGATCTGAGGGGAAAGGGGGGGGAGGGGGGGGGGCAAGGAGTGACAGAATGGGATAAAAAAGGGGTGAAGCAATAAGGCTTGAGCCCCAAACATCCCCCACCCCCCCCCCCACGGCCCCACATCCCGCGCCTCACCGCCGCCTTCAGCTCCACGGTGCCGGTGCTGAGGGCGAAGACGGCCTCGCGGGCGCCCACGTAGAGCAGTGCCTCGGCCTCGTCCAGCGTCAGCGTCACGTAGTGGGAGACCCCCCCCCCGCGAGAAGCGCCGCGCCGCGTCCCGCAGCTCTGCGGGGTGGGGACAGCGTGGGGACATCGGCGCCATGCCATCGCCGTGCCCACTCTGAGCCTCCCTACCCCCCACCCATCCCCATCCCCCCCCCGGGTGGGTGCTGCTGGGCCGTACCCCCCGGTCCCCCCATCCCTCCCCCCCCCCAAAACAAAGGGCCCTTTGTGGCTGTGGCGGTGCTGGGAACACTGCGGCCTTTGGTGGGACCCTGAGCCCCCCCCCCCCACACCACCCCACCCCCAGTGATAAAATGGGTCCATTGAGAGCAGTGCCCGGGGAAAGGGACGGGGCACCGGGGGTGGGAATGGGGCGTGGGCACAGCAGAGGGATGGGGACGTAGTGTGGGGACGGGGGGGGGGGGGGCATGGGGACATAGGGCACGGTGTGGGGTCAGGGGGCTGGGGCACGGGTATGGCAGTGGGATGTGGGGTGTGATAGGGGGACACGGCACAGCGTGGGGACAGGGATGTGGGGCATGGGCATGGCATGGGGGGGGGAAAAGAACAGCATGGGGACACTGGCACCCAGGAAAGGGTCAGAGGGGGGGTCTCAGGAAGGGGCACAGCACAGGAACAGGGGGGTGTGGAGTGGGGGGGCACTGCCCCACGTGGGGATGGGGTGCAGCAAAGGGGACGTGGGGTGGTGGGTGGCACGGGGGATGCACGGCACAGTGGGGGTGGGGGGGTCTCGGGGTGGTGGCACGGCACAGGGATGGGGACAGGGGGTGGGACAAAGGGACCTGGGGTGATGGCAGAGACACGGACAGGACAAAGGGGACCCGGCACGGGGGGGGGGGCTCAGTACTCACCCGCATAGGGGACTGTTTTTCGGGGTACAGCACTCCATGAGGACCCCGGGGCGGCGCTGGGGACGAGCGGCAGCAGCCAGGAGATGGCCAGCAGCAGGCGGGGGGGCCATGGCGCCGGCGGGGGGGTGGCCTGGGGACAACGGGGACAGTGGGGGGGGTGGGGGGAGGTCGCCCAACCCCGGTCAGTGCTGTGGGGCGTCACCCGCGGGCGGCGTCACGCGGGAAGCGCGGGCACAAGGCGGGCATTGAGGGCTGGGGTGTCACGAGGGGGGGGGCACATCATTCCGAGCTTCCGTGAGCCCTATAGGGCTGCAGACCCACAGCAGCCCCCCGTAGCGGACGCCCCGTGCTCGCTTTGGGCCGCCCCACATGTGGGGACCCCGCGTCCAGGGCAGCTCTGGGGAGGGGTGAAGCCACCGCTGTCCCCCCCACCCCCACCCCCCCTCACTCCACACACAGTTCCGTCCCTGCGGTCACTCACTCCCCCCCCAACCCTGACGCATCCCGGTGGGTCCGTGTAAAAGGAAATGAGCCCTTCCTCTTCCTCCCCACCCCAGGAATGGCCTCGGTGCCCCCCCCCGGGCCCGGTGCCCTGGGGGGTGCCCTGCTGCCCCCCGCCCAACGGGGCAGGATGCGGCTGGGAATTGTTCTGCCCACGGAGGGGGGGGGGGGGGGGAGGGAAGCAGGAAGCGGGGGGGCTGGGAAGGGTTTCCGGGAGGGTGGGGGGCTGGGAAGGGGCTCCCCACAGGCGTGGGAAACGGGGATGCCCCAGATGGGGCAATGTCACCACGGGGTGGGGGGCACGGGATGGCACGGATGTGGGGACAAGAGCGTGGGGGGGGGGGGGGGGGGGTCAGGGTGCCATGGGCACAGCTGGTGTGCAACAGGCGTGGATAGGGGAAACACGGGCACCATCAGGAGCGGGGTCAGGGTGCCATGGGCACGGACCCACGGCCAGGAGTGGGGTCAGGGTGCCACGGGCACGGACCCACGGCCAGGAGTGGGGTCAGGGTGCCACGGGCACGGACCCACGGCCAGGAGTGGGGTCAGGGTGCCACGGGCACGGCCAGGAGCGGGGTCAGGGTGCCACGGGCACGGACCCACAGCCAGGAGTGGGGTCAGGGTGCCACAGGCACGGACCCACAGCCAGGAGTGGGGTCAGGGTGTCACGGGCACGGACCCACGGCCAGGAGTGGGGTCAGGGTGCCACGGGCACGGGCAGGAGTGCGGTCAGGGTGCCATGAGCACGATCAGGAGTGGGGTCAGGGTGCCACGGGCACGGCCAGGAGTGGGGCCAGGGTGCCACGGGCACGGACCCATGGCCAGGAGCGGTGTCAGGGTGCCATACTGGGGTGCACCAGACACAGTCAGGGTGCCAACAGGCAGGGGGGGACTAGGGGGTGGACAGGACCTCGGAGGGGGGGGCAAAGGGATGAGCAAAAGGCCAAGCGAGGGGCTGGGGTGCCACGGGCGTGGTGGGGGTGCCACGGGTGTAGCTGGGTGCTGTGGGCACACCCAGAGTGCCGTGGCTATAGCCGGGGGGGGGGGGGGGGGCACAGCTATAGGGCCACGGTTGGGGTTCCATAGGCACAACCCGGGGTTGGGAGCCACGACCACGGCGGGGGAAGGAGCCGGTGCCACCGCGCAAACGGGAGAGCTGGGAGTGGGGGGGGCCCAGGGCCGGGCTGAGCCCCCCAACAGCGCATCCCCCCGGCACCGCGCCCCGGGGGATGTACCGGAGGGTGGGGGGCAACGCCGCGGGGGGGTCCGGGAGCGACAGCCCCGGGATGGCGGCGGCGGCGGGGAGGGGGGGATGGGGAACGGGAGCGGGGGGGGGGTCCGCGAGCAGAGCCGCCGTTACCGGGAGAACAAAGCGGCCGCCCCCGCCGCTCCGCCACAACAATACCGGGCGGGGCGGGCGCCGGGGAAGGGGGGGGTCGGGAGCCGGCGGGGAGGGGGGGAGGGGAGGGGCGGGGGGGTACTCACCTCGGGGCGCGGCGGGGCCGGGGTGGGGGGGGGGAGGCGGCGGCGGAGGCTCTCGGGGCGGCGGCGGGTGCGCGCCGCGCGGCTCCGCTCGGCCCCGCCCCCCTGACGTCACGGGGGGGGGTCGGACGGACCGGGGCGGGGACCCCCAGCGCGGGGGGATCGGGGCGAGCCCGGGGGGGGGGTGCCCGAGCCCATTGTCCCGTCCTCATAGGTCGCCGTGTCCCCACTGGGCTGCCCCATCCCTGCGGGGTTCCCCATCCGTCCCCATTTGGTTCGCCATCACTATTGGGGTTCCCCATCCCTATAAGGGTTCTCTGCCCACGCCCATCGGGTTTCTTATCGCTATTGGGGTTCCCCATCCATCCGCATTGGCTTTCCTATCACTGTTAGGGGTTCCCCATCCATCCCCATCGGGTTTTCTATCACTGTTTGGGGTTCTCCACCCCTTTTTGACCCCCATTGGGTTTCCTATCACTGTTGGGGTTCCCATCCCTATAGGGTTCCCCACCCATCCCCACTGGGTTTCATATCATTATTGGGATTCCCATTCCTATAGGGTTCCCCACCCATCCCCACTGGGTTTCTCATCACTATTGGGGTTCCCCATCCATCCCCACTGGGTTGCCCATCACTATTGGGGTTCCCCATCCATCCCCACTGGGTTTCCCATCACTATTGGGGTTCCCCATCTGTGTAGGGTTCTCCACCCATCCTCATCGGGTTTCCAAACACCCTTGGGGCTCCCAGCCCCTATGAGGGTTCTCCATCCATCCCCATTCGGTTCCCCATCTCTTTTGGGGTTCCCCATTTCTATAATGCTCTCCATCCCCACTGGGTTGCCAGATCCCACAGAATAAGGCCCAGGCAGTGGGGTGACGTGGGGCTGTATATTGGGGGGGGGGTGGGCCCGGGGTGCACCCCCTACTCCAGCAGCTCCTGCCACTTGATGCAGAGCACGGTGGCCAGGTTCTTCAGCTGGGAGCGGTAGGAACTGCCCCATACCCTCGCGCAGCCCCGACCCGAAGCGCTCCAGCTGGGTGCACAGCTGCTGCAGGTGTCCCTGTGGGGGGCAACGTGGGTGGGGGGGGGGTGGGTAAAGAGCATGTGGGGACCCCCCTCGGTACCCCCCCCAGGGTTGGCACGTACCCGCTGCTCGCCCCTGCGGCCCGCTCCGTGCCCACCACGATGTCGGCGAGGTAGAGGAGGCTGTGGCTCAGGTAGCAGGCCTGCGGGGTCAAGGGGGGTGAGCGATGTGTGGTGGATCTGGGGGGTGGGGTGTCCCCGGTCACCCTGTTTTCCCCCGGGGACGGCAGCACCCACCTCCTGGTCCAGGTCCTGCAGCGCATGGTGCTGCGTGGGGAGCTGCAGGTGGTGCGGCCAGGACTGCGCCAGGAGCTGGGCCAGCACCAGGAGCTGCGGGGAACGTGGGATTAGGAAACAGTGAGAGCACGGAGGGCACCCGGGGGTGGGGGGGGGCTGCACCCACCTCTTCCTGTGCCCCGAGTGACAGCACGGCGCACGGTGCCTTCCCCAGCAGCTGGGCCATGGCACAAAGGCTCAGGCGCCCGCGGAGCTCCCTATGGAGAAGGAAGGAGCGTCAGGCTGCGAGCCGCGGCCGTGCCAGCACGGCGACTGCGGTGCCCTGCAGGTGCCAGGAGCCACCAGCAGCCGGTCCCTGCCCGCTCTGTGCCCGCTGGAATAAAGGAATCAGAGCGAGACGCATCCCAGCCCTGGCACCAACCCTGCGGGGCCGTGCCAGCTGACACGGCAGCGGGCAGGGCGGCACTGCCCACCCCGCGGAGCACTGCACGTACCTCTCCCTGGGGGTGATATCTGGCAGCAGCCGTGCGATGGCGAGCAGGCTGTGGTGGTGCTCGGAGAGCTGGCAGAGCGACAGGCAGAGCAGGGGCAGCTGCGGGGACAGAGCGCGGTGGCACCGAGCGCCGGCACGGCCCGCTGTCCCCCCCCCATCCGTCCTGTACCTGCTCCTTCCAGCCCTGCACGCCCTCGAGCAGGCAGTGCAGCAGGTGCCACAGGTCGGGCAGCGGTTGGCAGCGCAGAGCTCGGTCCAGGCTGAGGAAGCAGAGCAGGGTCACCAGCTCCCGGCGGGCATGGTCGGGGGTAGCGGTACGGACAGGCGACCACGCACACCGTCAGCATCTGCGGGGATGCGTCACCGGCGGCGTCACCCCAGCCGGGCAGGAACGTGGCACCCCGTGTCCCCAGCGCCGCCTGCTCAATTAGCAGGAAGAGCTAATGAAGGCACGGAGCGGGCTCACACCTTGCAGACGTCCCCCAGCTGTGTCACCAGGGCCAGCGTGTCGGCGGTGCTGAGGTTTCCCTGTGCCAGAGAGCGTGATGGATCCACCCTGCGAGGAGCAGAAGCGTCTCCTGAAGGGCTGCATGCCCGTACGGGACCTCGTGCACTATCAGCTCATAAACCTGCTGCTGTGTTTTATGACATATTCTGCTGTTACGGCCACGGAGCAGGCGGGGACTGACGTCGGCATCGCTCACGTTCCGGCTGGAACTGCACATCTTGAAATCAAAGTAATTATTGCAAACGTCTGAGGCCGTGCCTACCTGGAGGCTTCCAGGGGAGACGATAACGTTACTTAAAAGCTGCACTGCTCGGAGTGGAAAAATTAGGCCCCAGCAGTCCCAGAAGCCAGGTTAGAAGGGAACGGAACAAAACAAACACACAGCATCACAGCTCGCTCCCAGATAGCATCTTTTAAACGCAGCGATTGAAGCTCCTCGGATGAGCTTACTCCCTAAGCATCAGCGCTGGCTGAGACGAAGAACACTCTGAAGCACTAACGCTAATTATCCTAATTATCCCACCTCACGATCCCGGCCCCCCGGGGCTCACCTGGTATCCACAGGGCACAGCTCGGGGGGCAGCAGCCGCCGGCAGCTCAGGGCGCCCAGGTTGGCACCCATGTGGACGAAGGCCTGGCCGATCTCCTGCAGCGTGGGGCACCAGGGCTCATCTGTGGGCACGGGGACAGTGACAGCGGTGCCGTGGGGCAGCAGCCGTGCCCACGGGGCGCGTAGGGACCCTACGCTCACCATCGCTTCTCATCCACATCTCCCAGAGCGTCCGGAACGCGTTGCTCCTGTCCGGCCACGTGCTCATCAGCTGCCAAAGCACAGAAGGAGTGAGTGAGGTGGTAGTGTATAGAAATGGGGACCTTCACGTCACGGTGGCTCACCTGGAAGAGCCAGCGCAGGACGGGCGGCGGGCAGGCGGACGTGGTGCGGTACAGCAGGTTCAGGTACCCGTCGTGCACGAAGGTCACCTGGTCAGCAGGTGAGGCGCTGCAGAAGGAGACAGAGGCTCAGCGGGGCCGTGTGGGGTTCCCCCCCCCTGCCCTGGGTCAGCCCCTCACCGGAAGAAATTCTGCTCCAGGTCGCTGCGAGGCCGCAGCCCGTGGGGTGTCGAGGGTGGGCAGTGGGAGAGGGCAGGCGTGGAAGATGGGCTCCCCGGGGTGCGTGGTGGGGAAGGTGAGCAGCTTCATGTTGTAGAGCGACAGGAAGGCCCTGCAGGAGGGGGTACGCGGCCAGCAGGGTGACACAGGGGACCGTGCGCAGCGCCCACCCACTGCCGCAATACCTCTGCTCCTCGAGGAGCTCCGTGTCATCATCTGTCGGCTCCTGGCAGCCACCGCTGTCTGTGTACACCTGCGTCAGGTCGGACTGCACCGCATCAGCCGGGCACTGCTCCCTGGCACAGCGCTGGTGAGGGCTGGGCTGGGGGCACTGGGGGCCCCCCAGCTTCTCTTTGGGGCACCAGGGGTGCCAGCCTCACCTTCTCTCCAGCAGCAGAGCGTCCAGGCTGTTGGTAAGCGGGTCAGGCTCCAGGCATGCTACCTGGGCACAAAGCAAGACCTTGGTACCCAGCACTGGGCTGAGCATCCCTGAGCACCGTCAGGCATGGACAGACCTCCCCGTGCTCAGCACGGCTCGAGTCCTCGTCGCACGCCAGCAGCTCCTTCAGAGGGGTCAGCTCCTCCTCGCTGTCGCTGGAGGATGTCATTGCTGTATCCTCCGCTTGCTGCAGCACCGGCCCACGCTCAGTGGCACTGCTGGGCTGTGCCGTGGCTGAGCACTGCTGGGCTGAACACTGTGGACCGGCACGAGACCGACGTGCCCTGCTTCGCCTCTGATGGGTGCTGCGGGGCTCCACGGGGCACTGGGGGGCTGTGGGGAGAGCACCAGGATCAGTATGGGGCTCTGCGGAGCACCTGGGACAATGTGGGGCACCAGGGATGATGTGGGGATCAGGAAGGGGCTCTATGGGGCACTGAGGACAAAGCAGGGGTCTGTATGGGGCACTATGGATGACAGTGGGGTCAGCGTGAAGCACCAGAGACAATGTGAGGGTCAGCGTAGGACATGGGGCAGAACACAAGGGTAAGCGTGAATCTCTATGGGGCACTGTGGATGTGGGGGTCAGCATAGTGCTTTATGGGGCACTGGGGATGCAATAAGGTCCAGAAGGGAACTCTAGGGGGGGCAGAAGAGACAATGTGGGGGGCTCTATGGGGCTCTGGGGACCACATAGGGATCAGGGGGGGTTCTACGGGGCACTGGGGACACAATGGGGGGCTCTACGGGGCACTGGGGACACAATGGGGGGCTCTACGGGGCACTGGGGACACAATGGGGGTCAGTGGGGGGCTCTATGGGGCACCGGGGACACAATGTGGGGAGCTCTACGGGGCACTGGGGACCACATAGGGATCAGGAGGGGTTCTACGGGGCACTGGGAACCATGTAGGGATCAGGAGGGGCTCTATGGGGCACTGGGAACCACGTAGGGATCAGGAGGGGGGGCTCTACGGGGCACTGGGGACCACATAGGGATCAGGAGGGGGGGCTCTATGGGGCACTGGGGACCACATAGGGATCGGGAGGGGGGGCTCTACGGGGCACTGGGGACCACATAGGGATCAGGAGGGGCTCTACGGGGCACTGGGGACCACGCAGGGATCAGGAGGGGCTCTGTGGGGCACTGGGGACCACGCAGGGATCAGGGGGGGCTCTATGGGGCACTGGGGACACAATGGGGACAATGTGGGGGGTTCTATGGGGGCTCTGGGGTCACAACAGGGGGGTCTCTGTGGGGCACGCAACGGGGATCAGTATGAAGCCATACATGAGGACCACACAGGGGTCAGTACAGGGCACAGGGGACACCACCGCTGCCCACCCCAGCACAGCCCTCACCTGTCCTCGAGGCAGCGGAGCTCTGGGGCTGTGGTGAGGCCAGGCAGGCCGGCGGACAGGGATCCACCGGGCCGAGGGGCGGCGGCAGGAAGGGGCGGCCCACCGGCAGGTGCTTGCTGGCGCGGAGCTGCTGGTAGGAACAAAGGCTGTACTGGAAGGAAGAACTAAAGAGCCCCGAGCGGGGTATGCGGGCTGAAGAGAGCGGGATCTGGTACCACCGCAGCAGCTCCAGCCTCTGCCGTCGCCGCTCCGACGCCGCACGCAACATGGCGGCGGTGTGAGGCGGCCCTCAGCGGGCGGAGCTGCGGGAAAAAGGCGGGATTACTGCGAGGAGCGCCGACGCCGAGTAGGCGGGACGCGGCGCTCCCGCTCCCCGTCGGGATTGGCCGTTTAACTGCCGGCGAGCTCCGCGCGACCAACCGCAGCTCGGAGAGCGCGAAGCGGCTCGGCCAATCAGTGCCGGCTCTGAGGGGGTAGGAGAGGTCAGCGCGGAGGGACGGCTCAGCCAATCGGAAGGGAGAGAGGGAATGTCCCCGCCCCCGCGCGGTGCATGCTGGGAGCTGCAGTCCGCGGGGCATGCTGGGGGGCCTCGCGGGGGCATCGCTCGTTCCGCTTCCGCCGGAAGCGCGGCGGCGGGGAGGCGGCGGGGCGGCAGCATGGCGGACGTCACCGCGCGCAGCCTGCAGTACGAGTACAAGGCGGTGAGCTGAGCGGCCCCTGCCCGTCTGCGCTTGGGGCTGATATACCTTGCGGGGTGGCTGGGGGTGGGGGCGAAAACGGCGCGGTTGGAGCTCACCGGGACGGGAGGGGGCGGGAATACCGGGTGGACGCGTTGTGCCCCTCCCCCCCCCCCCCATTCACCTCCGCCCCTCCCCCCCCTTCACCACCCCCCCCTTCACCGCCCCCCCTTCACCTCCCCTCCCCCCCTTCACCACCCCCCCCCTTCACCTCCCCTCCCCCCCTTCACCGCCCCCCCTTCACCTCCCCTCCCCCCCTTCACCGCCCCCCCCCCCCCCTTTACCTCCCCTCACCGCCGCTCTTTCCTCCTTCCCATCCCCCCCCCTTATCCCCCCCCGCAGAACTCCAACCTCGTGCTCCAAGCCGACCGCTCTCTCATTGACCGGACGCGGCGCGATGAGCCGACGGGCGAGGTGCTGTCCCTGGTGGGCAAGCTGGAGGGCACCCGCATGGGCGACAAGGCGCAGCGCACCAAGCCGCAGATGCAGGAGGAGCGCCGGGCCAAGTGAGCGGCGGCACAGGGGTGGGGGAGGGCTCCGAGGGGGGTTTGTGGTGTTTCTGTGGCTTTGAGCAGTATGTGGAGTCCCAGAGCTGTGTAGGATGGAAAAGGCGTGCGTGGTTATTGAGTGCAGCGGTGTCAGTGAGCCGTGGCATCATGGTGTGGTGGAGTTGGGAGGGTCCTCGAAGACCCCCCAAGGCGTGGTGTGGGCTGGGTGCCCCGTCTGTGGCCATGGGGCACATGCAGCTCCTCTGTTTCAGCACCTCAGCACCCTCGTGGTGAAGAATTTCTCCCTAACGCCAACCCTGAGCCTCTCCTCTTTTACTGTATCAGTCCGTCAGACCATCCCCAAGCACCGCGTCTGCACATCTTTTAGATCCCTCCGGGAGTGGAGGCTCGGCTCCTTCCCTGGACTCTGCAGGGAGCTGCTTTGGCAGGGGGGTTGGACTCCGTGATCTCTAGAGGTCCCTTCCAACCTCTCCGATTCTGTGACATCCTGTTCTAACGCTCCACAGCTCTTTCAGTAAAGAAATGTTTCCTAACATCCAACCTACGCCATTCCTAATAGAACCTGGGGGCAGGCTCTCTCGTCCTGTTGCTCGACGCTTGGGACAGAAGACCAACCCTCCCCTCACTGTGTCCTCCTTTGAGGCAGATGTAGAGCTTCTCCTTTCCTCCAGGCTAAATAACCCTCAGCTCCTCCCTGTAAAAGTGCTCCAGACCCTCTCGAGCTTCGTTGCTCTTCTCTGGGCGCGTTTGATGCCTTTCACATGCAGCCCAGAGCTGAACGCTGTCCTTGAGGTGCAGCCTCTTCCACATGCTTTGGTTTGGTAGACATAGTAGAGTGCTCTTTAGGGCACTGCGTAGTAAAAACGCTTTGGTGGTGTGAGCACAAGCAGAAAACTGCCAGCTCGAAATGCGCAGAGCAAACTCTCGTTTGGATATTCATTTGGAGTTCCTCGCTTTGCGTCAGGAAACTGAAAGCGGAGTGGAAAAGATTAAAGAAGAGAAAAAGGAGAGAGAGCAGTGCTGTTTTTCCCAGAGCAGCCCCGTGGGAGCACGTCCGTCGTTCCTGCAGCCCCGTGGGATGTAGAGCTGGGGGAAGGGAGCACGTCCATCGCTCCTGCAGCCCCATGGGGTGTAGAGCTGGGGGAAGGGAGCACGTCTATTGCCCCTGCAGCCCCGTGGGATGTAGAGCTGGGGGAAGGGAGCACGTCTATTGCCCCTGCAGCCCCGTGGGATGTAGAGCTGGGGGAAGGGAGCACGTCTATTGCCCCTGCAGCCCCGTGAGATGTAGAGCTGGGGGAAGGGAGCACGTCTGTTGCCCCTGCAGCCCTGTGGGATGTAGAGCTGGGGGAAGGGAGCACATCTATTGCCCCTGCAGCCCTGTGGGATGTAGAGCTGGGGAAGCAGAGGTGGTCAGAGTGGTGCTTCTAGGAAGAGGTCGGGCCCTGAGGTGTGGGAACGCTTCTGGGTTTTCTTGTAGGGCCATGGGGTGGCAAACAACGCCCGCACCTCATCCTGCAGCAGCGCTGGCTGCAGGATTGCCCTCCTCAGGGCTGCCCTGGGCTGTCTCTTTTCAGGAGGAGGAAGCGCGATGAGGACAGGCACGACATCAACAAGATGAAGGGTTACACGCTGCTGTCCGAGGGCATCGATGAGATGGTGGGGATCATCTACAAGCCCAAGACCAAGGAGACCCGGGAGACCTACGAGGTGCTGCTGAGCTTCATCCAGGCAGCCCTGGGGGACCAGGTGAGGACGGGGCGCGTGTGGTCACGGCACACCCACGTCACGTTGGGTGGGGGCGGGGGCTGCTGTGTGGCACGGGCTCTGTCCCCGTGCCACTCCTCCATGCCGCGTGGCTGCTTGCTTCCCAGCCACGAGACATCCTGTGCGGAGCTGCCGACGAGGTCCTGGCCGTGCTGAAGAACGAGAAGCTGCGCGATAAGGAGAGGCGCAAGGAGATCGATCTGCTGCTGGGCCAGACCGACGACACCCGCTACCACGTGCTGGTCAACCTGGGCAAGAAGATCACGGATTACGGCGGTGACAAGGAAATTCAGAACATGGGTACGGGCACACGCTGTCACGGGCTGAGGTTTTGGGGTGGGCAGAGAGCCGTGTTGCAGCAGCTGGTGCCAGCACTGCTTCCAGGAATCGTGCTTTCGCTCAGAGCAGCTAGGGGGGAAGTTTGGACGGCTTTCAAGCCCCCAAACGACGCTCTTTTCATCTGGAGGTGTGGGGAGGCGTGCACGTGGCCTGCAGGTTTTCTGATTCATCCGTTGCGCTCTCCCTCGCAGATGACAACATCGATGAGACGTACGGCGTGAACGTGCAGTTCGAGTCTGACGAGGAGGTGAGAGGGCGGGCACTGCAGCTCGGCCTGTGCTGTCTCCTCGCTTTGCTCTGCTCTGCAGGGGCTGTGCGTGATGCGTTCTGCTCGCTCGCGTAGGGATGTGGGCTCTGGCTCAGGTTGGGATCTCTCTGCCAGGAAGGAGAGGAGGGATTATTTCAGGTTCTGCTTCCTGGCTCGGGGAGGATTTGTGGGTTATCTTGCTAATCCAAGGCTTAGCCTGAGTCAGTACGATGGGAAACAGATGGTGGTATTTAGAGCTCTCAGGGCGAACCTGACAGAAGGGAAGGATGAATTTGTAAGCGCCGTTTGGAGACATCTCATGGAAGTGCTCCGTGGGATTGTTTCTGTAAGAGGCTGAGAGAGAAAGAGAGACACGTGTGAACCTCTTGGAGTCACCGTGTGGGCTCCACAGAGTAAAAACAGCATTACCACGCGGTCCCTGATCCGAACTGGAGGATGGTGTTGATGTTAAAAGCACGAGTGAAATTGTTTCCCCTCAGCAAGAGCCAGCAGATGGTTCATTTCTGCCGAGGAGAAGCTCCGCTCTGACGTGTGCCGGAGCTGCTTATGGAACTCCTGTTCCTGCAGGAAGGAGACGAGGACATCTACGGCGAGGTGCGTGACGAGGCGTCTGACGATGACATGGAAGGAGATGAAGCCGTCGTCCGTTGCACTCTCTCAGCCAATGTGAGGAGGATGTGAAACGTGATTTGGGGTCAGCTGGAGGAGGGCTGGGGATCCTTGTGGTTTGTGGACGGGATTAAGCTCCAGTACGGGTGCAGAGCGGCTGTGGTGGCCCAAAGTCACTTTAGGAGGGTCTGGGTGTGTTGTGTCTGCCAGTTCCCTGTTCCTGCCCGTGGGCAGACACAGCCCCAGCGCTCATCCCCAGCACGAGTATCACGTGCCAGCTGAGAGGAAGGCGATGCTATCGTGGGTTGTTTTGTTTCCAAGCTTGTGGCATCGGGTGAACTGATGAGCTCGAAGAAGAAGGATCTGCATCCCCGGGACATCGACGCCTTTTGGCTGCAGCGGCAGCTGAGCCGCTTCTACGACGATGCCATCGTTTCCCAGAAGAAGGCAGACGAGGTGCTGGAGATCCTCAAGGTGAGCAGCCAGGAGACGTGCAGGGCAGCGTCACGATGGCTGCTGGGAGGGGGGGTGTCACCTTGGTACCTCCTTTTTTCAGACTGTTCTGGCCCGCGTGTGCCAGCACAAACTGCAGGAGAGCTCAGGGGTGGTTTTAATACGCAGAGAAATGCCCTTCCGAGGGGAGGGCTGTGGGTTTCTGTGTTTGATGGGTGGTCAGTGCGAGTCAGTTGTGTTTCCCTACACACATTGGTGCTGATGCTCGTGTGCTGTAGGGGAGTCAGAGGGGATGGAGTTTGTATCTGCAGCTCAGATTGGGCCCTGAGTCCCTCCTGGAGCTGCTGTTGGTTCCTGCCATGGTGTTCAGTGCTTGTTTCACTCGGGCCGGGCAGAGCAGGGATTCCTGTTCAGTGGGTGCAGAAATAACTGCTTGCTCCTCGTGTCTCCTCGTCCCAGACTGCGAGCGATGACCGGGAGTGTGAGAACCAGCTGGTGCTGCTCCTGGGCTTCAACACCTTCGACTTCATCAAGGTGCTGCGGCAGCACCGGATGATGAGTGAGTGGCGTTCCCTCTGACCTTCCCTCCGTTTCCCTGCCTCTGTTCTGATGCACTTCTGGAGCTCCCCAAGGCTTTTATATTGCCCTGTGGAGTGTGGGGCTGCTTGCTTTGCCCCCTTCTTTGGGTCCTCACCTCCTGACTCTCTCTCCATCTGTCAGTCTTGTACTGCACTTTGCTGGCCAGCGCCCAAAGCGAAGCCGAGAAAGAAAGGATAATGGGCAAGATGGAAGCAGATCCTGAGCTGTCCAAGTTCCTGTACCAGCTGCACGAGACGGAGAAGGAGGATCTCATCCGGGTAAGGGTGGAGAGGGGGGAGAAACCGTGGGATCCTTGCTGCTGTCAGAAGCGTTGTCAGGAGGCTGCTGACTCAGCAGGGATCTTGGGAACGTGGGAAATGTTGCTTAGCTGACCGCTGAAACCCAGCAGAGGGGGCACTGTGTTTATCATCCCATGTTTTTAATGTCTGCTTTTCCACCCGAAGTGCCGACGTGTGCAGGTTTGGGGGGTTTCAGTTAGATTTAGCTCTGTTGTGACTGCTGTTTGACCCCTGGGCTTCCTCTGTGTGGGGCTGATGGCAGTAAAACGCTGCTGACCGCTGCTCAGCTCCTCACCGGGCTCTGAGCTCAGGCCAAGGAGCAGTGCACAGCAGTGCTCTGTAGTCTCAGCACTGTGCTGCGTTCGCTCTCTGTGGCCTTTGGAGGACTGCAGCTCCGTGACGCTCTGTGGGCTCTGCGTCTCACATCACAGTGCTGCTTTGGTGCTGCATTAGCAAACAAAGCCAAAGCACACCCAGCACTCGGCTGTGGGGATGGGAAGGCTCAGTTTTGCGTCTGCAGAGCTCTGCTGCTGTGTTAGGGCTGGGCTGCTGCTGGGTTTGTGTCTTCGCTCCCTCCTTTTCCTGCCCTCTCCTGGAAGGCAAGCTCGTATCTCTCTGAGTTGTGCCAGAAATGGCTGGTGTTGGTTACACGAACGCCTGTGCTCGAGGGAGCTCCAGCACGTGGCAGTGGGGCTGTGTGAGGCTGGCAGGAGAGCCGGGCCGGCCGTGGAAGAGGCTGAGCAGCTCCTGCACTGCCACTGCTTTGTCTCCTGCTGCAGGAGGAGCGCTCTCGCCGGGAGCGCGTTCGGCAGTCCCGGATGGACACCGACTTGGAGACCATGGATCTCGACCAAGGAGGAGAGGTACGACTCTTCAGGGACATCTCTTCCCAAGTGGAAAAGGGCTTTTTGGAGGGGCGCGGGCAGGAGGGTACCGCAGATTGCCCCTGATGTACTGCAGGGGCACTCAGCAGCTGCAGCCGTTCCCTTTTCCTTCGGTCCCAGTATCAGAGTGGCAGCAGAGCGTTGTCCTCTTCCTCCTCTCACCGTCCCTGTGCTGCTTGCAGGCGCTGGCTCCCCGGCAGGTGCTGGACTTGGAGGACCTGGTGTTTGCCCAGGGCAGTCACTTCATGGCCAACAAGCGGTGCCAGCTGCCCGACGGCTCCTTCCGCAGGCAGCGCAAGGGCTACGAGGAGGTGCACGTGCCTGCCCTGAAGCCAAAGCCTTTTGGCTCTGAGGAGGTAGGCGAGCTGCTGTGCAGCCACGCGTTCGGCACAGGCTTCGTTTTACCTGGGGTAGGGAACCTGCGTTGGCAGGGGGTCGGGCTCGATGATCTCTTGAGGTCCCTTCCAACCCCTGTGATTGATTCTGCGATTCGTTGGGCTGCTCTGAACGTGGCAGATGTTTCCTGACCCTCAGCAGGGTTTGATGCAGCTGAGGCGCTTTGTTCAGCTTCTTAAGAACCAGCATTTACAGATAAGGAATTGGACGTGGTGGGAGGGTGTTAATTCCTGGTTGTGGGGTGCGTGTCCTGTGCTGGAGCATCTCCTGCCTCAGCTCCGCTGCTGCTGTGCAGTGTGAGGCAGCTGGGCCGGAGATGTGTCCGACTCCTCATGTGCCTTGTGATAAACTGCCTCTTTTGATCAGCTCTGGGCAGCAGAAACTCATTAAAAGCGCATGAGCCAATTAGCGAGGCTCGTTTGATCTCTCCCTGACCTGCCCCGTGGTTTCTGGGCTCAGGGCTCTGTCTCCTTTGGCCATCTGGAGGCAACGTGACCGCTGCTCCCCCTGCAGCCTGGGACGTACCGAAACAGGCACTGAGTTGGATGCTTTGTTCCCTTTCCAGCAATTGGTTTCTGTGGAGAAGCTGCCCAAATACGCCCAGGCTGGATTTGAAGGGTTTAAAACGCTGAACCGTATCCAGAGCAAGCTCTACCGCGCCGCGCTGGAGTCGGATGAGAACCTGCTGCTGTGTGCCCCCACGGTGAGGATGGCGGGGGTGGGGTCCCCCTGTGCTCTCAGTCACCCCCCAGAAGGGTGGATCCTTTGAGGCAGGAAAGGCAGAGCTCTCTGGGAGCTCCTCCAACCTGGACGGGGTGTGAGCCTGACGGGGCTTGCTCTGCAGGGCGCTGGGAAGACGAACGTGGCGCTGATGTGCATGCTGCGAGAGATAGGGAAGCACATCAACATGGATGGGACCATCAACGTGGACGACTTCAAGATCATCTACATCGCACCCATGAGGTCTTTGGTGCAGGAGATGGTGGGCAGCTTCGGGAAGGTGAGGTTTGGGGCTGCAGGGTGGGGAGGGTGAGCTTCGTGGGGGCGACGTGGTTACGTTGTGCTCGCAGGAGGGTGTTGGCTCGGGCAGAGAATCGGTTTGGGTTGTGCCTCTGTGCTGTGGGTTCCGTGGGCTGTAAGGTGGAGGTGCTGGCTGTCAGCGTGGGCTGTGGCATGGTGCTGCTCGAGCCTTGCCCTGGGGAACACATCCTAACCTCCCCCCCCAACCCGCATCCTAGCGCCTGGCGACGTATGGCATCAACGTGGCCGAGCTGACAGGGGATCACCAGCTGTGCAAGGAGGAGATCAGTGCCACCCAGATCATCGTGTGCACCCCAGAGAAGTGGGACATCATCACCCGGAAGGGGGGAGAGCGCACGTACACCCAGCTGGTGCGGCTCGTCATCCTGGTGAGCAGCGCAGGGCACAGCATGCCGTTCCCCAGCGCAGCTCGGCTGCTGGGGGTGTCTGCTGTGCAGCTGGAGGGGGAGATTGGGTCTTTAAGCACTGCTGGGACTGAGCTGGCAGAACGGAACCAGTGAGGAGCTGGGGTGAAGCTCCTGCCGTTCCTCTTTAGGATGAGATACACCTGCTGCACGACGACCGCGGGCCCGTCCTGGAGTCTCTGGTCGCCAGAGCCATCCGCAACATCGAGATGACTCAGGAGGACGTCAGGCTCGTCGGCTTGAGTGCCACCCTCCCCAACTACGAGGACGTGGCGACGTTCCTCCGAGTGGACCCCGCCAAGGGCTTGTTCTACTTCGATAACAGGTAAGGCTGGGGGGGGAGAGGTCTGTGCTCTGACTGTGGGGCACTGCTGGGGGTGGGTGGCCTGCTGAGCACGCAGCTGTGCTGCTGCAGCTGTTTGGTGGAAGCCAGCTGAGATGGCAGTCATCGGTGCAGCACCGTTTTTGCTCCGTGTGTGTACACGCAGCAAACTGATTTCGGGAGGCAGGAGTGCATGTCACTGCCCCTTGGTATTTAGCTGGAGCCAGCCCGTGAGCTGAGGCACAAGGGGAGCGCATTGAGCTCGGCAACACGACATCTAGAGTGTGTTTAGAGAAAGTGCTGAGCTGACAGACAGCCTTTGAAGCTCTGTGTTGCTGTTCTGCTCAGTGGTGCTCTTGCTTGCTCCCCTTACAGCTTCCGCCCCGTGCCCCTGGAGCAGACCTACGTGGGGATCACGGAGAAGAAAGCCATCAAACGCTTCCAGATCATGAATGAGATCGTTTATGAGAAGATCATGGAGCACGCGGGGAAGAACCAGGTCTGGTGCTTGTGTTACTGTGGCTGTTGCTCTCCTGGTTCTGTTCTGTCGCTGCTGAGGCTTTCAAGTTGTGGTTGCTGCAGCAGTGCTGCTGCAGGAAGAGGTAGATCCATGCAGTCCGTGGCAGCTGAGGGAGGAAGGAGGGCAAGGTTCTTCGTGCTCCCTGTGTGATGGGTGCGTGAGGTGCCCATCTCTCTGTGATGCTGCCCTTAGTTCACAAACTGTTGACTCTGCCTTATCTGCATGGTGTGGATTGCTGTCAGGGATCTCAGTTAAACCTTGCCAGCCTCAGCGTGAGGAGCAGGCAGGGCTGGGAGTCCCCACCATCTACAGCCATGCTGCTTTCCCTCTTGACAGTGGTGCCGTGTGCTTGTTTGCCAGGTGCTGGTGTTCGTTCACTCCAGGAAGGAGACGGGAAAGACAGCACGGGCCATCAGGGACATGTGCCTGGAGAAAGACACCCTGGGCCTCTTCCTGAGAGAGGGCTCTGCCTCCACCGAGGTGCTGAGGACAGAAGCTGAGCAGTGCAAGGTAATCACGCGGCTGGAGGAGGAGGAGCAGCCCTCCTTTGGGATCTGCAGCGTTCCCTGTGGCTCCTGCTCTCCCCGGGGCTACGTGGCTCGGTGGGAAGCCTGGAGCTGGTGCTGTTTGTGCTGCAGAACCTGGAGCTGAAGGACCTTCTGCCCTACGGCTTCGCCATTCACCACGCTGGGATGACGCGAGTGGACCGCACGTTGGTGGAGGATCTGTTTGCAGACAAACACATCCAGGTGAGCCTCACTGCCCGAGGGGAACTGCTCTTCATCCAGGTGTGTTTGAGTGAGGATCTGTCACCCTGAGTGTTCGGAGTGCTTCGTTCAACGCGGGGTGAGGCTTCCCACCCAAAGCACTTGGCAGACTTGGGTGAGCTGTGGGTAGCAGAGGTTGGAATGCTTCTGTTTCTCAGCAGGACAGGTTGCTCAGGGCAGTGGCAGGTTCTGGTGGGGGATAGCAATGTGCTTTTCCACTGTCGTCATCTCTGAGTGTCTGTGTGACACGTGGAAGGCAAAGCATCTTCCCCGGGTCGTACAGTGAGCTGTTCTGTCTGGGTGAAGATCCCAAGCCTCGCTGTGTACCCTTCCTCTTCTGAGCTGTTGAGATGGCTGCAGCTTCCCCCCGTTGTCCCTTTGGTGTCCGTCAGGAGCAGTGTTTTGGATCCTTTGGACCGTAGGAAGGGTTGCCTGCCTGGCTTTGCTGATCCCTATTTCTGTTCCCGCAGGTTCTGGTGTCCACAGCAACGCTGGCCTGGGGTGTGAACCTCCCTGCCCACACCGTCATCATCAAGGGCACGCAGGTGTACAGCCCTGAGAAGGGACGCTGGACCGAGCTCGGGGCTTTGGACATCCTGCAGGTGAACTTCTGCCAGCGGCCGTGCTGCCGTGGCTGCTTTCTTCCTTCCTTAGCACAGTGGCTCCCTGCTCTGTGCTGTCAGTCTTAGTGTTCTGGGAGCTGTCAGGGCGCTGCGGGATCGCTATGAGAGAAGACAAATGATTCCCATGATCTTGCCCAGGCACACGTGGGATATTTTTGTGCCTCCTGCCAGCTGGAAGTGACAGCAGGCTGAGCAGGCTGACAGCAAAGCCCCAGGACACAGCAGCAAGGAGAATTTGCCGTGCTGAAATCTGTTCCCTTTTGCTGACCTCGCTTTCTCATTCCTTAGATGCTGGGGCGTGCTGGGAGGCCTCAGTACGACACCAAAGGCGAGGGGATCCTCATCACATCCCACGGTGAGCTGCAGTATTACCTGTCCCTGCTCAACCAGCAGCTCCCCATCGAGAGTCAGATGGTGTCGAAGCTCCCGGACATGCTGAATGCGGAAACCGTGCTGGGGAACGTCCAGAACGCAAAGGTGAGCTCTCCTTTCCCCTGTGTTGGTCATCCAGAGAGCTGTGGGGAGCTGTGCTCCACCACGTCAGCTTGGCTTGGTTGGTTTGTGAGCTCTGATGGAGTTTTGCTCCAACACATCAGCCTGGCTTGGTCAGTTTGTGAGCTCTGATGGAGTTTTGCTCCAACACATCAGCCTGGCTTGGTCAGTTTGTGAGCTCTGATGGAGTTTTGCTCCAACACATCAGCCTGGCTTGGTCAGTTTGTGAGCTCTGATGGAGTTTTGCTCCAACACATCAGCCTGGCTTGGTCAGTTTGTGAGCTCTGATGGAGTTTTGCTCCAACACATCAGCCTGGCTTGGTCAGTTTGTGAGCTCTGATGGAGTTCTGCTCCAACACATCAGCCTGGCTTGGTCAGTTTGTGAGCTCTGATGGAGTTTTGCTCCACCACATCAGCCTGGCTTGGTCGGTTTGTGAGCTCTGATGGAGTTTTGCTCCGACACATCAGCTTGGCTCGGTCAGTTTGTGAGCTCTGATGGAGTTTTGCTCCACCACATCAGCCTGGCTTGGTCGGTTTGTGAGCTCTGATGGAGTTTTGCTCCGACACATCAGCCTGGCTTGGTCGGTTTGTGAGCTCTGATGGAGTTTTGCTCCGACACATCAGCTTGGCTCGGTCAGTTTGTGAGCTCTGATGGAGTTTTGCTCCACCACATCAGCCTGGCTTGGTCGGTTTGTGAGCTCTGATGGAGTTTTGCTCCGACACATCAGCCTGGCTTGGTTGATTTGTGAGCTCTGATGGAGTTCTGCTCCAACACATCAGCCTGGCTTGGTCAGTTTGTGAGCTCTGATGGAGTTTTGCTCCAACACATCAGCCTGGCTTGGTCGGTTTGTGAGCTCTGATGGAGTTTTGCTCTGACACATCAGCTTGGCTCGGTCAGTTTGTGAGCTCTGATGGAGTTTTGCTCCAACACATCAGCCTGGCTTGGTCAGTTTGTGAGCTCTGATGGAGTTTTGCTCCAACACATCAGCCTGGCTTGGTCAGTTTGTGAGCTCTGATGGAGTTCTGCTCCAACACATCAGCCTGGCTTGGTCAGTTTGTGAGCTCTGATGGAGTTCTGCTCCGACACATCAGCTTGGCTTGGTCTTTTTGTGGGCTCTGATGGAGTTCTGCTGCTCCCTCAGGATGCGGTGAATTGGCTCGGCTACACGTACCTGTACATCCGCATGCTGCGCTCCCCCACTCTCTATGGGATATCCCACGATGATCTGAAGGGGGATCCGCTGCTGGACCAACGCCGCTTGGATCTGGTTCACACCGCAGCCCTCATGTTGGACAAGAACAACCTGGTGAAGTACGACAAGAAGACGGGCAACTTCCAGGTGAGGCAGGGAGAGGAGGTGCGGCCGAGCTGGGCTGGAGTGTCCTCTGCCTGAGAGAAAGGCTGTCATCACAGCGCAAATCCCGGGCAGCGCTGAGAAGGGGAAAGGTGTGAGGTGTGGAGCTGTGCGTTGGGCAAAGCAGCTTTCCTGGGGGATTTGTGGCCTGGGAGATTATGTACAGCTTGTCTGGTGGTGTTACCCAGCTCCGGCCTTTGTGCCTCTGTGCCGTGAGCAGTCAGGTGTGTTATGGCTGCTGTCCGTTGCAGGTGACGGAGCTGGGCCGCATCGCCAGCCACTACTACATCACCAACGAGACGATGCAGACGTACAATCAGCTCCTGAAGCCCACCCTGAGTGAAATCGAGCTGTTTCGGGTCTTCTCGCTGTCCTCGGAGTTCAGAAACATCACCGTGAGGGAGGTACGGACCGCCCTGGGTGCTGCAGCCTTGAGAGATGCAGCCCTGGTGCTGCAGGGGATGGTGTGGATCTGTGTCCCGGGTGGGACCGTTTCCTCTCTTCTCCTTTGGATTTCCACAGGAGGAGAAGCTTGAGCTTCAGAAGTTGCTGGAACGGGTTCCAATCCCGGTGAAAGAGAGCATAGAGGAGCCCAGTGCCAAGGTGAGCCCTGCGTGCCCCTGCCGCGGGTCTCCTCTGCCCACCTGCAGGGCCTGCAGCCCTGGGAGAGCTTTCTGCTCCCTGTGGGATGTGCTGGAGGCGTTGCTGAGAGCCCTCTGCTCTGCTTCCCCAGATCAACGTGCTCCTCCAGGCCTTCATCTCCCAGCTGAAGCTGGAAGGGTTCGCTCTCATGGCAGACATGGTGTATGTCACCCAGGTGGGTGAGGGCTGCTCCGTCTCCGTGTCCCTGTGGGTGGGAGGGGCAGCTGTTTGCACCCCAGGGGTTGAGCTGCTGTTGGAAATGGCTTGGAAAATAACTACAGCCGTGAGCAGCGAGTGTGAAAATCAGATCTTCACCGGGGCCTTCAGTTTTTAATGAGAGTCCTGTGAAGATAACGGAGGGGACTGCAGCCTGCCCAGCTCCCGAGGCCGGGAGTGGAGTCATCCCTCCTCCTGGGAGCGTTTTGGGGGGGGGTGAAGAACGTTTGGGGGGTGAAGAATGTGAACTCGAAGCAGAGGGTGGGGGTGGGGAGGGGGGAGGGGTGGGAGCAGCGGTCCCAGCCAAGCTCTGAGCGGTCCCAGCCGAGCTCTGAGCCACTCTCTGTGCCCGCAGTCTGCAGGGCGGCTGATGCGTGCCATCTTCGAGATCGTGCTGAACCGTGGCTGGGCACAGCTCACCGACAAGACCCTCAACCTGTGCAAGATGATTGACAAGCGGATGTGAGTGGCAGCACCCCAGGGTGCTTCCTGCTTTCGGTCGGGGTGCCCGGCTGCGGCGCGGGGAACCCAACGCCCTGAAGGGTTTCGGTGCTGTCCCAGCCACGCTGTGCTGTCCCTGCAGGTGGCAGTCCATGTGCCCTCTGCGCCAGTTCAAGAAGCTGCCCGAAGAAGTGGTGAAGAAAATCGAGAAGAAGAATTTCCCCTTCGAACGCCTCTACGACCTGAACCACAACGAAATAGGTGCGGAGATGCAGGGCGTGAGCACCCTAACCCTTGTGCTGAAGAAGCAGAGCTCTGGGGTCTTGGTGCAGCCTCAGGAGGGCTGAGGCTTTCCCCTGGCACTTCTCCCTTCCCAGCTGTGCTTCCTTTGCAGATATCACTCTGGGTGAAGTCCCAGAGCTGTTGTTCACGCTGCCGTCCCCCCCCTCCTCTGATGGCAGCGCCTTTCTCTTGCAGGGGAACTGATCCGGATGCCCAAGATGGGCAAAACAATCCACAAATACGTCCATCTGTTTCCAAAGCTGGAGCTCTCTGTCCACCTGCAGCCCATCACCCGCTCTACCCTCAAAGTGGAGCTCACGATTGCTCCCGACTTCCAGTGGGACGAGAAGGTGAGCTGTGCACACCTCCAGTGAGGTGGGGGGGGAACAGCACGGTACGGCACCGTGCTGGGGGAGGATGGCGTTTGTGGGGTGGGATTGCTGTGCAGTTTTGGTTCCTGGAGGTCTGCGAGGGGGTCCGTGCCCGGGGTGGGGGGGGATCCGTGCCCCATGGGGGAATCCGTGCCCCAAGAGGGGGATCCGTGCCCTGATGGGGGATCCACGCCCCGGGGGGGGATCCGTGCTGTGGGGGGAGGGATCCGTGCTCTGGTGGGGGATCCGTGCGCCAAGGGGGATCCATACCCAGGGGGTATCTGTGCTCTGGTGGGGGATCCGTGCCCCAAGAAGGATCCGTGCCCTGGGGAGGGATCCGTGCTGTGGGGGGAGGGATCCGTGCCCCAAGAGGGGGATCTGTGCCCCGGAGGGGGGGGATCTGTGCTGTGGGGGGAGGGATCCATGCCCCAAGAGGGGGATCCGTGCCCTGAGGGGGGAGGGATCCGTGCCCCGGGGGGGGGGGGGTCCGTGCCCCGGGGGGGGGGGGTCCGTGCCCCGGGGAGGGGATCTGTGCCCCAAGGGGGGGGGATCCGTGCCCCAAGAAGGATCTGTGCCCTGGGGGGGGGATCCGTGCCCCAAGAGGGGGATCTGTGCTGTGGAGGGAGGGATCCATGCCCTGGGGGGGGGATCCGTGCCCCAAGAGGGGGATTCTGTGCCCTGGGGGGGGATCCATGCTGTGGGGGGAGGGGTCCGTGCCCCGGGGGGGTGGATCCGTGCCCGGAGGGGGGGAATCCGTGCCCTGATGCTCCCGATGGCTCTTGCTCAGGTGCACGGCTCTTCAGAAGCTTTCTGGATCCTGGTGGAGGACGTGGACAGCGAAGTGATCCTTCACCACGAGTACTTCCTGCTGAAGGCCAAGTACGCTCAGGACGAGCACCTCGTCACCTTCTTCGTGCCCGTGTTTGAGCCGCTGCCCCCGCAGTACTTCATCCGGGTGGTATCCGACCGCTGGCTCTGTACGTGACCCTGCCCGCTTTGCCCGGGCCCTGGGGTGGCCCTGGGGGATGGGAGCTTCGAGGTGCGAGCGTTCTGTGTCCCTGACAGCCTGTGAGACCCAGCTGCCCGTTTCCTTCCGCCACCTGATCCTCCCGGAGAAGTACCCCCCCTCCCACGGAGCTGCTGGACCTGCAGCCGCTGCCCGTGTCCGCTCTGCGAAACAGCGCCTTCGAGAGCCTCTACCAGGACAAGTTCCCTTTCTTCAACCCCATCCAGACCCAGGGTGGGTCCCGGCTCTGCCTGCCTCCTGCAGACTGCTTCTCTGTGGGTTCTTTGGGCGTTCACAGCCCCACAGCATCACCTCTGTGGGGCTCGGAATTCTCGCAGCCAATAATGTGTTCCCCAAACCCCACCCTGAGCCGCAGAGTGTCTCTAACTCCTTACGGGCCGGGGTGCGTGGTACATCGAGCAGCTTGGAAGCTTTTTGCTGCTCGTGGTCCACACTTTGTGCTGCTCGTAGGGATGGGGTCGAGGGCGACCCCAAAAGCCACCACAGGGAGAGCTCACACCCAGGCCGTGCTGCGGTGGTTCTGTTCTTTTAGGGCAGCTTTTCCTGCACCTCCATCTCGTGTGAGCCGTGCCCAGGGCGCGTTCTCGCAGCCTGACGTGAGCTGCTCTCTTGTCCGTCCATCCGCAGTGTTTAACACCGTCTACAACAGCGACGACAACGTCTTCGTGGGTGCCCCCACGGGAAGCGGGAAGACCATCTGTGCGGAGTTTGCCATCCTCAGGATGCTGCTGCAGAACTCGGAGGGTCGCTGCGTGTACATCACCCCCATGGAGGCCCTGGCAGAGCAGGTGAGCCCTGGAGCTTCATTCCCTCTTTGTCCTCCCCTGGTTTGGCCTTCCCCGCCCCTTCCGTGCTGCTCCATCCCTCGGGGTGCTTTGGGTCTTTGGATTAACTGCTCTCCCGACGGCTCTGAGGTGCTGCTGGCCCTCTGCTGTTGGTGTGTGTGCATCTCCAGGGCTCCGGTAGGATTTATTCCAGCAGGAAACAGAGGGCCCGATGCTTTTCGGCAGGTCTTCATGGACTGGTACGAGAAGTTCCAGGAGCGTCTCAGTAAGAAGGTGGTGCTGCTGACGGGAGAGACCAGCACCGACCTGAAGCTGCTGGGCAAGGGGAACATCATCATCAGCACCCCTGAGAAGTGGGACATCCTGTCCCGGCGCTGGAAGCAGCGCAAGAACGTGCAGAACGTCAACCTGTTCATCGTGGATGAAGTGCACCTCATCGGGGGCGAGAACGGGGTACGTGGGGCGGTGCACATCACCGTGTTGGTCCCAGAGCTGTATGAGGAGGGGGGGTTGGGGTACGTGGGGCGGTGCACATCACCGTGTTGGTCCCAGAGCTGTGTGTGGGGGGGATTTGGGGTATGTGGGGCGGTGCCCATCACCATTTTGGTCCCAGGGCTGTGTGTGTGGGGGGTTGGGGTACATGGGGTGGTGCCCATCACCGTGTTGGTCCTGGAGCTGTGTTGGGGAGGGGGGTTGGGGTATGTGGGGCAGTGCCCATCACTGTGTTGGTCCCGGAGCTGTGTGTTGGGGGGGGTTGGGGTACATGGGGTGGTGCCCATCACCGTGTTGGTCCTGGAGCTGTGTGTGTAGGGTGGGTTGGGGTATGTGGGGCGGTGCCCATCATTGTGTTGGTCCCAGAGCTGTCTTGGGGGAGGGGTTGGGGTATGTGGGGCGGTGCCCATCACCGTGTTGGTCCCAGGGCTGTGTGTGGGGTGGGTTGGCTTCTCCTATCCCAGGGCTGTGGGGTGGGCTGGGCCAGGAGGCCCTTGTGAAGCTGAGGGGCTCAGGGGCGGTACCCGGGCCCTGCGGCTTGGCCCGGCACTCCCCCAGCCCTGCTGTGTGTGCCCTGTCCCACCCGCAGCCCGTGCTGGAGGTCATCTGCTCCCGGATGCGCTACATCTCCTCGCAGATCGAGCGGCCCATCCGCATCGTGGCCCTCAGCTCGTCGCTGTCCAACGCCAAGGACGTGGCGCACTGGTTGGGCTGCAGTGCCACCTCCACCTTCAACTTCCACCCCAACGTCCGCCCCGTGCCCCTGGAGCTGCACATCCAGGTGGGCTTCGGGCGGTCGCTGCCCGTTCCCTTTCCCGTTCCTTTCCGCCCTTCCTCCAGCCTGTAACCTCTCTCTCCTGCAGGGCTTCAACATCAGCCACACGCAGACCCGCCTGCTCTCCATGGCCAAACCCGTCTACCACGCCATCATGAAGCACTCCCCCAAAAAACCCATCATCGTCTTCGTGCCGTCCCGCAAGCAGACGCGGCTCACGGCCATCAACATCCTCACCACGTGCGCCTCGGACGTGCAGAGGCACAGGTACTGGGGCTGTGGCTTCAGGACAAGGCATTTTTCCTCCTCCAAACGTGGCAAGGATGAGCGCCTGGGCTGCTCCCGTGGGCTGAGGGAGAGCTCGTGTCGCTGGGTGTCATTTTGGGGAGGGGGATGGGGGGTGGTCCCCTCACTCCGTGACCCTGGCAGGTTCCTGCACTGCGCCGAGAAGGACCTGGTGCCCTACCTGGACAAGCTGAACGACAACACGCTGAAGGAGACGCTGGTGAACGGGGTGGGCTACCTGCACGAGGGGCTGACAGCCATGGAGCGGCGCGTGGTGGAGCAGCTTTTCAGCTCCGGTGAGGGCACCGCGCTCCGTGCAACTGCAGACCCTTCCCACCACTCCTGGCAGCAGCTTCGGTCCGCTGGGCCGGGAGCAGAGCCTCAGCTGAGCCTCTGCGGCCCTAAAAGGCCGTGATCTTAAGCTTCCCCATCCCCGCTTCCCCCCGAGTGTTGGATCAGTGCTGTCTGTGTGTGTGTCGGGATGCGTCCTGCCCATGCTGACCTCCCTCCCCGTGCCTTCCAGGTGCCGTGCAGGTCATGGTCGCCTCCCGCAGCCTCTGCTGGGGGATGAACATCGCCGCACACCTGGTGATCATCATGGACACGCAGTACTACAACGGCAAGATCCACGCGTGAGTCGTGGGGCAGTGCCGGCCCCGATCCCGAAGCACCTGAGGGTCTGAGGAAGCGTGGAGCGCTTCCCACGGAGCCTCAGTCCACCGGAGCCGTCCTCTGTGTCCCAGGTACGTGGATTACCCCATCTACGACGTGCTGCAGATGGTGGGCCACGCCAACCGCCCGCTGCAGGACGACGAGGGCCGCTGTGTCATCATGTGCCAGGGCTCCAAGAAGGTGCGTGAGGGGCAGGGCAGCAGTTCTGACCCACAGATAGCCCGTCTGGGATGGGCACGCCGTGTGCTCCTCGCTCGCTGCTGCCTGGGAGGGGCTCTGGGATGTCGGAGGTGCTGCTGCTATTCACCCCCTCCCCATTGCTTTAGGATTTCTTCAAGAAGTTCCTGTACGAGCCCCTGCCGGTGGAGTCGCACTTGGACCACTGCATGCACGACCACTTCAACGCCGAGATCGTCACCAAGACCATCGAAAACAAGCAGGATGCAGTGGACTACCTCACCTGGACGTTCCTGTACCGCAGGATGACGCAGAATCCAAACTACTACAACCTGCAAGGTGAGCGGAGCGCTCTGCTGCGGGGTGGGGGCTTTATCCCCCCCCAATCCCGGGCTGTTCTGAGCCCTCCTGCCACGCTGCCGTGCCCGCAGGCGTGTCCCACCGGCATCTCTCCGACCACCTCTCGGAGCTGGTGGAGCAGACCCTCAGCGACCTGGAGCAGTCCAAGTGCATCAGCATCGAGGACGAGATGGACGTGGCTCCCCTGAACCTGGGGATGATCGCGGCCTATTACTACATCAACTACACCACCATCGGTGAGGGGAGCGTGGGGACAGGCAGCTCACACTCTCTGTCCTCTCTGCGTTTCTCGTGGTGCTGTGGGGGGAGGAGAGAGAGCCCATTGTGCACTCACCTCCCCCATTCAGCGCAGTGCTGACGATGTGCTCAACGCTCTTGCATCTCCGGGCTCAACGCCGCCTGCTTTTTCCCAACCCCTTTCTGTCTCCCCCTCCCAGAGCTCTTCAGCATGTCCCTCAACGCCAAAACCAAAGTGCGGGGGCTGATTGAAATCATCTCCAACGCTGCCGAGTACGAGAACATCCCCATCCGGCACCACGAGGACAACCTGCTGCGCCAGGTGCGGGGCCGTGGCCGCCCGCGCTCGCTGCTCTGCGCGTCCCAAGCGCTCAACCTCTCCCTCGTTTCTCCCCGTTAGCTGGCCCAGAAAGTTCCCCACAAGCTGACCAACCCCAAATTCAACGACCCCCACGTCAAGACCAACCTGTTGCTGCAGGCTCACTTGTCGCGCATGCAGCTGAGCGCCGAGCTGCAGTCGGACACGGAGGAGATCCTCAGCAAGGTGGGTGGGGGTGGGGTGCAGGCAGCGTTGCCGAGCCCCCCATGCTCTGCTTTGTAACCCCCCCGTGTGCCCCGGTGCAGGCGATCCGGCTCATCCAGGCGTGCGTGGATGTCCTGTCCAGCAATGGGTGGCTGAGCCCCGCGCTGGCCGCCATGGAGCTGGCTCAGATGGTGACGCAAGCCATGTGGTCCAAGGACTCGTACCTCAAGCAGCTGCCTCACTTCACCTCCGAGCACATCAAGCGCTGCACCGACAAGGTGAACCCCGGAGCTCCGTGCTGGGGAAAAGAGGGGGACGGTCCCTTCGGGGGAGCGTGAGGCTGAGAGCTGCGTTGTGTCGCAGGGCGTGGAGAGCGTCTTCGACATCATGGAGATGGAGGACGAGGAGCGCAACGCGCTGCTGCAGCTCTCGGATGCGCAGATCGCCGACGTCGCCCGCTTCTGCAACCGCTACCCCAACATCGAGCTGTCCTACGAGGTGGTGGAGAAGGAAAGCATCCGCAGGTGAGGAGGGGGAGGGTAGATGTGAGGTTTTCGTGGGTCTGGGGGGGGCTGATTTGGGGTATTAGGGGGTCTGGGGAGGAAATGTGGGGTTTTGGGGGTCTGGGCACAGATTTGGGGTCGGGGGGAGTAGATGGGAGGTATTTTGGGGTCTGGGGGCAGATTTGGGGTCAGGGGGGGTAGATGTGAGGTTTTTGTGGGTCTGGGGGGGCAGATTTGGGAGTCTGGGGTGGAGATGTGGGGTTTTGGGGGTCTGGGGGCAGATTTGGGGTCGGGGGTGGTAGATGTGGGATATTTTGGGGTCTGGGGGGGCAGATGTGGGGGATTTTGGGGTCTGGGGGCAGATTTGGGGTCGGGGGGGTATAGATGTGGGCGCTCGTGTGCCCCGAGCTCACTGGTGTCCCGCAGCGGAGGACCCGTGGTGGTGCTGGTGCAGCTGGAGCGTGAGGAGGAGGTCACCGGCCCCGTCATCGCTCCCCTCTTCCCCCAGGTTCGTGCGTGGGGAGGCCAAAAACGAGGGGGGTGGGGGGAAGACGGCAAGGTGGGGGTGCTGCACGAACACCCTTCTTTTTTTTATTCCCCCTGGCAGAAACGTGAGGAGGGCTGGTGGGTGGTGATCGGCGACTCCAAGTCCAACAGCCTCATCTCCATCAAGCGGCTGACGCTGCAGCAGAAGGCCAAGGTGCGTGGGGCTGCGTGGGGCCGCGTGGGGCTGCGGTGGGTTCGTGTTCCCCCCCCCACCCCACGGCCCTGACCCCGTTCGTTCCCCGCTGCCAGGTGAAGCTGGATTTTGTGGCCCCGGCCACGGGGACGCACAACTACACGCTGTACTTCATGAGCGACGCCTACATGGGCTGCGACCAGGAGTACAAATTCAGCGTGGACGTGAAGGAGGCCGAGAGCGACAGCGAGTCCGATTAGCGGGGCCGCTAATCGCTCCCTGCCCTTTAGGGTGTTGTACAGTGCTTTTTTTAGGTGGCTGATAAATGCTGAGCCCTCCCCTTCTGCCCTCTGCGCTGCTGAGTTTGTTGTGGGGCGAAGGCAGGAGTGCTGCTGGGGGTTGGTTCCTCCCCGCAGAGCGGTCCTGAGCCCTTTGAGGCTCTCAGAGTGCTTCTGTGCCCTCGGGTTTTCTGCTCGGAGCTCAGCAGCAGAACTAAGGAAGGCTGGCAGCAGGCAGGAGCGGCGGTGCGGGGTTGGGAGCAGAGGATGGAGCAGCTCCTGGGGAGCAGCACGGGTGCAGCACCTCCTCCCTGGGGCTGTGCTTTCCTGGGAGGGCTGTTCCCCTCCCAAAACCCGTTCCCTGTCGGGCTGTGCTCCCCGCATCGCACCCACACCCCGCCCCGCTCACCCTGGGTGGTGGCAGCAGCAAAAAGCAGAGCCGCAGGCATTGTCCTGACAGCATTTATTGAGAAGCAGCGTCCCCGTCTCTCTGAACCCCCCCTGCAGCTTTAGGGACAGACAAAACCCACCACCCCCGTGGGCTGCAGTCTGAACGGCAGCGGGCGGTGGGACGTGGGTTCCCCACCCCGATAACGGAGCGAGGAGCCGTGCCCCACACCCTCAGCACACCTCGGGCCGCTGGTACTTCCAGAAGGCGATCTCTCCGTCGTCGCTGCAGGACGCGAGCAGCCCCGGCTCCGTGGGGTTCCACGCCACGCAGTTGACGTCCTGCGAGTGCGCCCGCGCCACGTGGGCCGTGAGGCTGAAGGTGGGCGGCTGCGGGGCGGCCGTGCTCTCCTCGAACACGCGGATGGCATCGTCACCGCACGCCGTGGCCAGCGCTCCGGTGAGGCGGCACCTGGAGCGGGGGGGACAGCGCGGGACAGTGACACGGGGGGACAGAGTGACACGGGGGGATAAGCGTGATATGGGGGTCAGGGTGATGTTGGGGACAGCGTGACGCTGGGGGACAGCAAATGGGGGCACAGCGTGATATGAGGGTCAGTGTGACATGGGGGGACAGAGTGATGGGGGGGGGGTGGACGGCATGATATGGGGGACACTGTGACACTGGGGCACAGAGTGACACGGGGGGACTGTGATGTGGGGGCACAGCATGACGTTGGGGACAGCATGACGGGGAGGGACAGAGTGACGTTGGGGAGGGACAGAGTGACATTGGGGGATGGCATATGGGGGCAGAGTCACATGGGGGAACAGCGTGACACTGGAGAGGACAGCGTGACATTATTGGGGGGACAGTGTGATTTTGGGGGGGGACAGCGTGATATAGGGGACAGTGCGACACTGGGGGGGACAGCGTGACACGGGGGGACAGCGTGACACGGGGGGACAGCATATGAGGGCAGAGTCACATGGGGGGACAGCGTGACGTTGGGGGGACAGCGTGACGGGGACAGCGTGACGGGGGGGGGAACAGCATGACACAGGGGGGACAGTGACATGGGACAGCGTGACACGAGGGGACAGCATATGAGGGCAGTCATGTGGGGGAGACAGAGTGACATGGTGGGGGACAGCGTGACGTTGGGGGGGGACAGCGTGATACAGGGGACAGCGTGATGTTGGGGGGGGGACAGCGTGATACAGGGGACAGTGTGACGTTGGGGGGGACAGTGACATGGGACAGCATGACACGGGGGGACAGCATGATGTTGGGGACAGCGTGATGTTGGGGGGACAGCATATGGGGGCAGAGTCACATGGGGGGACAGAGTGACATTTGGGGAGGACAGCGTGACGTTGGGGGGACAGTGCGATATGGGGGGGACAGTGACACTGGGGGGGGAGGCAGCTTGATGGGGGAGGACAGTGTGACATGGAGGGGGGGACAGCATGACGTTGGGGGGACAGCATATGGGGGCAGAGTCACATGGGGGGACAGTGACGTTGGGGGGGACAGCGTGACACTGAGGGGACAGTGTGATATGGGGGGACAGTGTGACGTTGGGGGGGGACAGCGCGGTATGGGGGGGACAGAGTGACACTGGGGCACAGAGTGACACGGGGGGATAGCGTGACATTGAGGGACAGCATGATGTTGGGGGACAGAGTGACACTGGGGGGAGACAGCACGGTATGGGGGAGACAGTGTGACACTGGGGCACAGAGTGACACGGGGGGACAGCTTGATGGGGGGGACAGCGTGACACTAGGGGGGGAGGCAGCTTGATGGGGGAGGACAGTGTGACATGGGGGGGGGGGACAGCGTGCCGTGTCCCCTGGAGCTGGCCAGGCCACGCCACGCCGTGTCCCTGCCATCGTGCTCACCACGCCACGTCGTAGATGGTTCTGCTGTGGAACCCGGAGAGGCAGCAGACGCACTTCCAGGTGAGCTCGGTGCCGCTGCACACCACCCCTGAGGGCCGGGAGGACGGAGCTCAGGCAGGAGCAGCGAGGAAAGGGAGCAGCAGGCACAGCACGGCGAGGGGCCGGGGCTCACCCTCCTCGTTGCCGGGTTTGTAGCGCTGCCAGATGCGCACGGTCTTGTCGTCGCTGCACGACGCCAGGCGCTCGCCGCTGCCGTCGAAGGCCACGCTCCACACGGTGGACTCGTGGCCCTCCAGCGTGGCGCAGCACACCCAGTCGTCCTCCTCCTCGCGGTACAGCTTCACCGTGTCGTCGTAGCTGGCCGAGGCCAGCAGCTGCGACAGAGAGCAGGAGCAAGGGGAGCGCGGAGCCCGTAAAGGACCGCTGGGACCCCTGGCGTCCCCATGCCCGGAGGGCTGGATGCTGAGCTGGGGTGGGCTCTCACCTCCTGCGTGGGGTGCCAGACCACGTGCTTGACGTCCTGAGTGTGCGAGTTGAGGACGCTGACGCACTCGTACTCCTCCTCTTCATCCACTGCGGGGAGAAGCACGCGGTGAAGGGGACGGGGACGGTGTGCTCGGGGCCACGCGGGAGCGGCACTCACCCTCCCAGACCCAGACGCTCTTGTCGCGGCTGCAGGTGGCCAGCAGGCCGCCCGATGGTGCCCACGCCACCGACTTCACCTCGTTCTCGTGGCCCTCCAGCGTGGTGACGCACTGCGGGGGCACAGGGAGCGCTGCAGGACTCTGCTGGGGGGGGGGGGGGGGGTAGGGGGGTGGGGGTTGGGGGGGGGGAGGGGCGAACCTCGAAGCCGTCCTCGCACCGCTTCCAGATGCACGTAGTGGCGTCGAAGCTGGCGGAGGCCAGGTAGGAGCCGCAGGGCGACCATGCCACCCTCCGCACTGTGCGCTGGTGGCCGTCCGACAGCACTGCCCGGCACACCCAGCCCTGCCCTGAGTAGGGGGGGGGGGAGAGGCAAGAAAAGATGGGGGGCACCGCCCCTCCCAAACCGACCTGGGCTCACCCACCCCATCCTGAAAGACACCCCCTCCCCCCCCACCCCTAAACAGCTCCCCTGGCCCCGCCCCCATCACCCCACCTTCTTAGCCCCGCCCCTCCCGCAAGCCCATCCCACCCGTGACCCCGCCCCCTCGTAGCCCCGCCCTCATACTACGTATCCTCACACCCGATTGGCCACACCCTCTCTTAGTCCCGCCCCCACACAATAGGCCCCGCCCCTCCCCACTGCCTTATTCTACCCCGTGACCCTCGTAGCCCCGCCCCCATCCCGTGTATCCTCACACTCGATTGGTTGCGCCCTCTCAGCCCCTCCCCACGCATAGCCCATTCCACACCGTGACTCCACCCCCTCGTAGCCCCGCCCCCATATCACATATACCCACACCCGATTGGCCGCGACATCGCTTAATCCCGCCCCCACACGATAGACCCCACTCCTTCCATAGCCCATCCCACCCGTGACCCCCGCCCCCTCGTAGCCCCGCCCTCATAGTACGTATCCCCACATCCGATTGGCCGCGCCATGCCTTAACCCCGCCCCCTCGCGCTGCTTAGCCCCGCCCCGGTATCCCCGCCTCGTAGCCCCGCCCCCATCCCACGGATCCTCACACCCGATTGGCTGCGCCCTCTCTTAGCCCCTCCCCTCCCATAGCCCATTCCACCCCGCGACTCCTCCCTCTTGTAGCCCCCGCCCCCATACATGTATCCCCCCACCCGATTGGCTGCGCCTTCTCTTAGCCCCGCCCTCATATATTAGGCCCCGCCCCTCCCGTAGCCCATTCCCACCGCGTGACTCCGCCCCCTCGTAGCCCCGCCCCCATATCACGTATCCCCGCACCTGATTGGCCGCACCCTCATAGCCCCGCCCCCACACGATAGACCCCACCCCTCCCATAGCCCATTCCGCACGTGACTCCGCCCCCTCGTAGCCCCACCCCCATATCACATATCCCCACACCCGATTGGCTGAGCCATCCCTTAACCCCGCCCCCCACACAATAGACCCCGCCCCTCCCATAGCCGATTCCACCCCGTGACTCCGCCCCCTCGTAGCCCCGCCCCCATATCACGTATCCCCCCTCCCGATTGGCCGCATTCTCGTAGCCCCACCCCCATGTCGCGTATCCCCGCACCCGATTGGCTGCGCCCTCCCTTAACCCCGCCCCCACACAATAGACCCCGCCTCTCCCATAGCCAATTCCACCCGCGACTCCGCCCCCTCGTAGCCCCACCCCCATACCGTGTATCCTCACACCCGATTGGCTGCACCCTCGTAGCCCCGCCCCCACACTACAGACCCCGCCCCTCCCATAGCCCATTCCGCGCGTGGCTCCGCCCCCTCGTAGCCCCACCCCCATATCACGTATCCCCCACAACCGATTGGCTGAGCCATCCCTTAACCCCGCCCCCACACAATAGACCCCCGCCCCTCCCATAGCCCATTCCGCACGTGACTCTGCCCCCTCGTAGCCCCACCCCCATGTCGCGTATCCCCGCACCCGATTGGCTGCGCCCTCCCTTAACCCCGCCCCCACACGATAGACCCCGCCCCTCCCTTAGCCCATTCCACCCCGTGACTCCGCCCCCTCGTAGCCCCGCCCCCACATCACGTATCCCCGCACCCGATTGGCCGCGCCCTCCCTTAACCCCACACCCGATTGGCCGCGCCCTCCCTTAGCCCCGCCCCCTCCCCGCCGCGCTCCCGGTGCCCGCCCCGCCGTACCCTCGCGTCCCCCAGACTCGCACGGCGCGGTCCCCGCCGCAGGACGCGAGCAGCGCTCCCGCGGGGGCTCCAGGCCAGGAACCAGCACCGCGCCTCGGGGTGCGCGGCCACGCGGCCCCGCAGCGCCAACGCCTCCTTCATCGCGCCGCCGCCGCCGGAAGCGGAAGCCGAAGCGCGTCTCGCTGACGTCACCGGCGCGGCGGCGGAAGCGGAAGCGGCGGCGGGGTGCCGGAGCCATGTACCCCGCGGGCGGGCCGGGGCTGCACGGCGCGCGGCGGCGGCGCGGGGCGGGGGGTGGGGGCGGGGCGGGGCTGCCCAAGCAGCCGGAGCGCAGCCTGGCCTCGGCGCTGCCCGGAGCGCTGTCCATCACCGCGCTGTGCACGGCGCTGGCCGAGCCCGCCTGGCTCCGTATCCACGGCGGTACCTGCGGGCGCACCGAGCTGGGCGTGGCCGACGTGCTGGGCGCCGTGCGGCCCGAGCTGCTGCGGGGTGAGGGATGACGGCGTGCGGGGTGGGGGAGGGGTTCGGGTGGGCGCGGTGAGGGGGAGGGGCGGCTGAAGGGGGAAACCGCGGCACTTCGGGAGGGGGGGGGAGGGGGGGGGGGGGGTGGGGGTTGGGTTAGGGTTAGGGTTGGGTTAGGGTTAGGGTTAGGGTTGGGTTAGGGTTAGGGTTAGGGTTAGGAGGGCTTGGGGGGGGTAGGGTTGGGTTAGGGTTGGGGTTAGGGTTAGGGTTAGGGTTGGGTTTGGGTTAGGGTTAGGAGGGCTTGGGGGGGAGGGTAGGGTTGGGTTAGGGTTAGGGTTGGGTTTGGGTTTGGGTTAGGGTTAGGAGGGCTTGGGAGGGGGTAGGCTTGGGTTAGGGTTAGGGTTAGGGTTAGGGTTGGGGTTAGGGTTGGGGTTAGGGTTAGGGTTGGGTTTGGGTTAGGGTTAGGAGGGCTTGGGGGGGGGGTAGGGTTGGGTTAGGGTTAGGGTTAGGGTTAGGGTTGGGTTTGGGTTAGGGTTAGGAGGGCTTGGGGGGGGGTAGGGTTGGGTTAGGGTTAGGGTTGGGGTTAGGGTTGGGTTTGGGTTAGGGTTAGGAGGGCTTGGGGGGGGTAGGGTTGGGTTAGGGTTAGGGTTAAGGGTTGGGGGGTTGGGGGGGGGTAGGGTTGGGTTAGGGTTAGAGTTGTGTTAGGGTTGGGTGGGGTTAAGGGTTAGGGAGGGGTTGGGGGGGTTGGGGTTGGGTTAGGGTTAAGGGTTAGGGTTGGGTCAGGGTCAGGGTTGGGTTAGGGTTAGGGTTAAGGGTTGAGGGGGTTGGGGGGGGTAGGGTTGGGTTAGGGTTAAGGGTTAGGGATGGGTTAGGGTTGGGTGGGGTTAAGGGTTAGGGAGGGGTTGGAGGGGGGTTAGGGTTGGGTTGGGGTTGGGTTAGGGTTAAGGGTTAGGGTTGGGTCAGGGTCAGGGTTGGGTTAGGGTTAGGGTTAAGGGTTGGGGGGGTTAGGGTGGTTAGGGTTGGGTTTGGGTTAGGGTTAAGGGTTAGGGGGGTGTTAGGGTTAGGGATGGGGTTAGGGTTGGGTCAGGGTCAGGGTTGGGTTAGGGTTAAGGGTTGGGGGGGTTAGGGTGGTTAGGGTTAGGGTTGGGTTGGGTCAGGTCAGGGTTAGGGAGTGGTTAGGGTTAGGGTTGGGTCGGGTCAGGGTCAGGGTTAGGGGGTGGTTAGGGTTAGGGTTGGGTTAGGGTTAAGGGTTGGGGGGGATTAGGGTCAGGGTTGGGTTAGGGTTGTGTTAGGGTTAAGGGTTAAGGGGGGTTAGGGTTGTTTTAGGGTTGGATTAGGCTTAGGGTTAGGGTTAAGGGTTAGGGTTAGGGTTGAGCCCCACAGGAAGAGCATTCCATCCCCGGGCTGCGTCCTGGCGCTAATTAGCCCCTAATTAAAGGCTCTGTTCGGTCGGCGCGGGGGCTGTGAGTCCGCGCTGAGCCCTTCCTGGTGAGCTCAGCAGCTCTGCATCCCCACGCGTGGGATGTGCCCTGCTGTACCCCCCCGTGGGCCGTGCTGCTGGCCCTGGGGCTTTCCAGCAGTGGCACTGAGCCCCCGTGCCCCCCCCCCAGTGCGGTATCGGTGCTCACGATGGGGCTGAGTGCTCCCCAACAAAGGTGTTGTTCTGTTGAGATCAATGGGAGCCGCCGTCCTCACGCGTCTCAGAGCAGCGTCACTTCGCTGAGGGTTCGGGGCTCTCAGCGTCTCTCTTTATTCCCGCAGATTACTGCATGAACCCGCAGACCGTCCTGCTGCTCCGCGTCATCGCCGCCTTCTGCTTCCTGGGCATCATCTGCAGCCTCTCCGCTTTCCTCCTGGACGTTTTCGGCCCCAAGCACCCGGCGCTGAAGATCACGCGCCGCTACGCTTTCGCTCACATCCTCACAGGTAAATCCCTGCTGAGTTCGGCCCCGTTCCCGGAGCTCTGCCCGCATCAGTCCGGGGCTGCGTTGCTTTCCCTGCACGCGGAGCTTTCCCCTCGCTCCGCTCTCATTGCCGGGATGCTGAAGGGCGCTGGGTTTGGTCGCTGCCCGCGGTTCGGATGTGCAAAGCAGAGCTGAATCCGGAGATGGGGAGAGCCCTGGAGGCGGTGCAGGGCTGTGCCCTCCTGAGGTCGTGGGCTTTCGGGGCCGTGCCCTCCTGAGGCCGTGGGCTTTCAGGGCCGTGCCCTCCTGAGGTTGTGGGCTTTCAGGACTGTGCCCTCCTGAGGTCGTGGGCTTTCAGGGCCGTGCCCTCCTGAGGTCGTGGGCTTTCGGGGCCGTGCCCTCCTGAGGTCGTGGGCTTTCAGGGCTGTGCCCTCCTGAGGTCGTGGGCTTTCAGGGCTGTGCCCTCCTGGAATGGTCGTGGGCTTTCAGGGCCGTGCCCTCCTGAGGTCGTGGGCTTTCAGGGCCGTGCCCTCCTGAGGTCATGGGCTTTCGGGTCCGTGCCCTCCTGAGGTCGTGGGCTTTCAGGGCCGTGCCCTCCTGAGGTCGTGGGCTTTCAGGGCCGTGCCCTCCTGAGGTCGTGGGCTTTCAGGGCCGTGCCCTCCTGAGGTCGTGGGCTTTCAGGGCCGTGCCCTCCTGAGGTCGTGGGCTTTCAGGGCCGTGCCCTCCTGAGGCAGTGGGCTTTCAGGGCTGTGCCCTCCTGAGGTCGTGGCTTTCAGGGCCGTGCCCTCCTGAGGTCGTGGGCTTTCAGGGCTGTGCCCTCCTGAGGTTGTGGGCTTTCAGGGCCATGCCCTCCTGAGGTCGTGGGCTTTCAGGGCCGTGCCCTCCTGGGAAGGTCGTGGGCTTTTGCTCATCCTCGTGAGGCTGAAGGAGGTTTATGTCGCTGATCCGTGCCGGCGTTAAGCGGCTGGAGCTGTAAGCCCTCCAGCACAGAGTGCTGCTGCGCTCTGTGGGGTCACAGGAGCCCTTCGGCCTCCCCGTGCAGCCTTCCTCCTCCTCCTCCTCCTCCTCCCCTTCCCTGGGAGGCACTGAGTCCGTCCGCAGCCCACGGAGTGCAGCGGATCTCTGTGTGGCCGCTGTCTGCTCCACCTCAGCCACAGCAGGGCAGCCCCGCGGTGTCACCGCTGCTTTCCCCTTTCCAGGGGGAGCAGGACAGTCACCAATAACACGAGTTCATTCTGCGGATCCGAAGGAAGGTGCAGAGTGCCCAGCTGCCTTTCCTCCCCCTCGTGCCAGGTTTCGGGCCTCCCTTTCTCTGCCCCAACGTTTCTCCGTCCGCCCGCTTTGTGCACGCGGTGCTTTAAGCGCGGCTTTAACCCGCTCGTGTCCCTCCCAACACCCCGTGCCCTCAGTCCTGCAGTGTGCCACCGTCATCGGGTTCTGCTATTGGGCCTCGGAGCTGATCCTGGCGCAGCAGCAGCAGCACAAGAAGTACCACGGCTCCCAGGTCTACGTCACCTTCGCCGTCAGCTTCTACCTGGTGGCGGGGGCCGGGGGGGGCCTCCATCCTCGCCACCGCCGCCAACCTGCTGCGCCATTACCCCACCGAGGAGGAGGAGCAGGCCCTGGAGCTGCTGTCGGAGATGGAGGAGAACGAGCCCTACCCGGCCGAGTACGAGGTGATCAACCAGTTCCAGCCTCCGCCAGCTTACACCCCCTGACGCTGCCGGGGCGCGGGGACGGCTTCGTGCCCCCCACCCCCCCCAAACTCTCCTCGGATGGGGGCCGTGCCGCCCCAGTGCTCCGCTCTCGGGGCTCTGGGGTGTGGGAACTCTTCCTCGCCTCCCCAAACCCTCCTCGGATGGGGACGCTGTCCCCAGTGCTCCGCAGCCCGGGCACCTCGCGGCTCCCCCCATCCCCGCCCCAACCCAGGAGCCGGGGGAAGAACTGCTTTTAGGACGGGATCTCTGAATCCTCCCCTTATTTTATCGACTCTGTGTTGTGATGTTTTTAACCCCCGCGAGGGGGCTGAGCTCTCCTTCCCCCCATCCCGAGGACGACGGGGATGTCACGCTGCGCTGGAGGACGATTCCCACCCGTGGGGGGGGCGTCCCCAACCTCCGTATTTCTCCTCTGTGTGCATAAGAAGCGTGCTGGTGGGAGGGCTGGGGGGGGGATGGGCACCGAGCACGCGTGTTTTGCACTTTAACTCAGCAGGCAGCCCGGGGGGGCCGCCCCCCAGCTCCTGTCCCCCCCCCCCAGCTCCGGCCCCCCCCCCCCCCAGCTCCTGTCCCCCCCCCAGCTCCTGTCCCCCCCCCCCCAGCTCCTGTCCCCCCCCCCCCAGCTCCTATCCCCCCCCCAGCTCCTATCCCCCCCCCCAGCTCCTGTCCCCCCCCCCCCAGCTCCTATCCCCCCCCCCAGCACCTGTCCCCCCCCCAGCTCCTGTCCCCCCCCCCAGCTCCTGTCCCTCCCCCCAGCTCCTGTCCCTCCCCCCAGCTCCTGTCCCTCCCCCCCAGCTCCTGTCCCCCCCCAGCTCCTGTCCTCCCCCCAGCTCCTGCCCACCCCCCCACCTCCTGTCCCCCCCCCCAGCTCCTATCCCCCCCCAGCACCTGTCCCCCCTCCCCCAGCTCCTGTCCCCCCTCCCCCAGCTCCTGTCCCCCCTCCCCCAGCTCCTGTCCCTCCCCCCAGCTCCTGTCCCTCCCCCCAGCTCCTGTCCCTCCCCAGCTCCTGTCCCCCCCCCCCCAGCTCCTGCCCCCCCCCAGCTCCTGCCCCCCCCCAGCTCCTGTCCCCCCTCCCCCAGCTCCTGTCCCCCCCCCCCCAGCTCCTATCCCCCCCCCAGCTCCTGTCCCCCCCCAGCTCCTGTCCTCCCCCCCCAGCTCCTGTCCCCCCCCTCCCCCCCTCTGTGCACCATCCGAGTGCAGCGGGCTGTGCTCGGGGAGCAGCCCCCCCATTCCCCCCCCCCTCCATCTCTCTGCCCCACTGCCCATCCCCCCCCCTCCCCCGTCCCCTTTGACGATATGCAAAGAGAGGGCTGCAGTGTAAATAATCTGTGCATAAACGTATTTCTGTACAAACACACGCGAAAAGGAAAAGAAGGAGAGAGATCGTTTCCCGCGACCTCTGCTCATCCGCGTGGCCTCGAGAGCTCAGGGTGGGATCCGGGGGGGGGGTGGGGGAGGGGGTCCCGGGGGTTTCGGGGCACCCCTCGGTCCCCGCAGCCCATCCCGCGCCCTGACTTCTTCTAGAGACAATAAACGCGGTGTGCAGAGCGCGTGCTGTGAGCGGTGTCCGCGTCGTTCCGAGCCACGGTCACCCGTGGGGGTGGGGGGGGAGGGTGGGGAGGGGGGTGGTTGGGGGATGGGGCGGGGGGGGCTCCTCCTTTGGGGCGTTCTCACACCCCGCAGCCCTACAGCTGCCTGTGCCCCCCCGCAATGAACGCCTGCGGCCCCCAACCCCCGCGTCCCAATGCCAATAAATGGCGCTGCCCGCGTCCCACTGCCCCGCAGCCCAAAGCTGAGCCCAGCGCTAAGCCACGCCCCCTTCCAGCGCAAGCCACGCCCGTCCACCGCAAAGCCACGCCTCTTTCATTCAAAGCCACGCCCCTTCTATCACAAAACACGCCCTCTCACCGCCAAACCACGCCCCCTCCCGCCGGGGCGGGCTCTCCCCGCCCTCGCCCAATCAACGCGCGGGGCGTTGTCGGCATCCCCCAATGGGCGCGCCGGAGTCCCGCGGCGTCCAATCAGCGCGGCGTCGCTCGGTGATGCCGCACGGGGCGCGTCGCGGCCCGGCACGGCGGCGGCATGGCGCAGCCGCTGCTCGCGGTGCTGTCCCGGTGCGCCCGCGCCGCCCGCCCCGGGCCCCGCCCGCCCCCATCCGCCTCTCCCGGCGGCGGCGAGGCGCGGCGGCGCGGCCTGCTGGGGCTGCTGGCGCGACAGTGCGGCTGCGTGAGCGGGCAGCGGGCGCGGAGAGCGCGGCGGGCCTGGCAGCGCGGCGGCGGCGGCGGCGGAGGGGGAGGGGGGGGGTGGGGTGAGAGGGGGTGGGGGTGCCGGGGGGGGCCGTTCCGAGGCCGCCCCGCCCCTCGCCGCCGGCCGCCTCATGGCCGCCCTGGCCGGGGTCTTCGTGTGGGACGGGCAGCGCATTGAGGAGGAGGAGCTGCAGCGGTGAGTGCCGCCCCCCCCCACACCCCGCGCGTGGGGTACCCCCCCCCCTCCCCGAACCCCTTCTCCCCCCACCCCCTCTGTCGGGCTCTGTGACCCGAGGTGCCCGCGGGTGTGCTCCGCTGAGCGTGACCCCGAGAACCCCTCCGTCTGCTCAGCGTAACCCCCAAACCTTCGCCGTCGCGGGGGGTAACCCCAGGAGCTGCGGGGCAGCCCCTCCCCCCCCGCTCCTCCCAGACCCCCCCAGTTCTGAGTGCCCCCCGAAGCGCCCGCCCTCCCCCACAGCCCCGGGTCTGGGGGTTCCCTCAGTGCCCCCCCCCCCAAACTCCTCAGGGTGATCCCCACCCCCACTGAGGGTCACCGAACCTCAGGGCACCCCCCCCATCGAAGCCCCCTCATTTAAGGGTGCCCCCCCCAAACCCTCGGGGTGCTCCCTGCCCCCCCCCG